>PVKE010029689.1:0-20080 GCA_004027555.1 Craseonycteris thonglongyai | reverse complement strand
TAACAAATAGGTATTATAGTCTCTTTAAGACTATGAGGCTGTCTCAAGACATTAGCATCCATTAATAGAGTAATTTTACAATTACCCTGGAATTTATTCAGGAAACCTAGGTGTAATCAGAAACCACAATAACATTGAAAAAAAAACAATGTTTCTACTGTGTTTTCTCTTTATTAACCAGAACACACAATTTAATGAGAATTACATTGATCTCTTATTTTAGGATATTTTTAGGTTTGTTCTACAATTACTCATCCTAGCATTAGTTACAGGATATAAATGATGTCATTCTATTCAGTCAATTTGTTTTGAACCTTATACTAGAATAAGGATGTTTTATATAATCTCCAGCCACTATTCACTGTGGTGTGTTTATGAGTCCTTCTAAATCTTCCAACTACTTTTCAAGTTGACAATTCTTAAAACATCAGAGGATATTCATGCCAATTTCATGAAATATCCCTGTAAAGAACACATCTGAGTTATTTGTATAATTTATAGTATTCATCCTGAAGAGGAGAAATAACAACAATCTTTAACATTTTTTCAATCAGTTTTCACAAGTTCATGTTTGCATGCAGGCTTATTTCATTTAGTCACAGCATTACAGAAACCAAAAGCTGAAAACACCTCTAAACTACTGAATGGAATCCAGTTAAAGTAGAAGCTGAGGCTCCTACATTAGGGCTTAGCATTCACCCTCACAAACACTGTGAAGTTTATAATGGCAACAGCAGGGAAAGAATGAATTAGAAAGAGTACTGGTCTTGGCCTCATGTATTTGTAGAGGAAATACTGATTCTGCTGTTATCTGTGTGTTTGATCATCACTTCTCTGAGTTTCAGTGCTCCCAATCATAACACAAATTATATATGATATGCATTATAACCATTTAGAGATTTTTGTTTTGATGACATCCTGTATTCCCCTCTAAATCAATGTCTCTAATTGCAGACTGACTCTGTAAACTTTGAATTATCCTCAGGAGCAATGATGGACTCATATTAAGCTAAGTAATGTCTTATACTTTTCATCTTTCTGAAACTAACTTTTCACTGTGTTTCAAATCCAGATGGATATTTTTATTATCTTATTTCAGATAATTTATTTCATTATATCAGTACTACGAACTGAACTGTGTTGCTACAAAATTCATATGATGAAGCTATAACTCCTAATGTGACAGTATTTGGAGACAGTGATTTAAAAATGTAATCAGTGTGAAACAAACTCACAAGAATGGAGTCATAGTCTGACAGAATTAGTGGCTTTATAAGAAGAAGAGAGCTCTTTCTCTCTCTCCCTGTGCACACATAGAAGAGGTCATGTGGGCAAACAGAGATGCTGGCCAGCTACAAGACAAGAGAAGAGGCCTCACAATAAAACCTACCTTACTGTAAACTTGATGTTTCGATTTCCCAACTCCCAGGATTCAGAGAAATTCGTTTCTGTTCTTTAAGGCACCTAATCGGTGGTGTTTTGTTCTGACAGCCTGAGTTGGTTCATATAATAAACTACTACCCAACCCTCTATTACAAAGCCTGCTTGAGGTAATGCATCTGCACGTCTCTAAAGCCTCTTAAGCATCCTTAAAGCAATGCAATGGCATATGTAGTAGGAATAAAATCTCTGGCTTGGGGCATGGTAATGGGATAGAAATTAGAGTTAATATGAAGATAATTAAAGAGCAGTTATACATAAGATTCTGCCAACAAGGGGATCTGGATGGGAGGTGACAGTAGTTATAAGAAAAGCCCTATATCTGATCATCTTTCCATGCATCCTACTTGGTTTTATAAAAAAATAAAAAAAATAAAAGAACAAACAAAAAACTAGTGACTCCTTCAAAGAGGAAAGGAAAAATATACTAATATTTTTTTACTTATTTAAAGAAAATGCTTACATTTTTTTTTTTTGCTCTGAAGTAGTTCTAGAAAAAAATGTAACTGATTTCTTGTAATAGTGAATGACAAGAAAAGCACAGTGTCAAATACCATACATTTTATTATAATTTAGAGAATGGAGCAGAATGACATCTATAGAAAATGAAAGCACACCAGAAAACAGGCTCATATAAAATATGAAAAATTTACACTTTAGTTTATAAAAAGATGGAGAACATTACAAATGTTACAAAACAGAAGAAATAACTTTAATAAGAATTAGCAAAGCTTAGAACGTAAGTGACAGGAATGTAGGAACAAATTAGATATAAAAGAAAATATTATTTAAAGATTAAAATGACTAGATTAAACACAAGAACATAGTAAATTATAAAATGTAATATAGGGGGAAGCCAAGATGGCTCAGTTGATTGAGTGCTCACTTTTCAGCTCCAGGGTCTGAGGATTGAGTCCCAGCCCTGGCCCATGTGGACCATATGCTGAACTAGAGCATGCTTCTCATGTGGGAGGCCCCCAGTTCCATTCCTATGGGGGCAAGCTTCCCATGCAGGAGGCCCCCGACCTGGTTCTTGCCCTGTGTGGCCCAGTACTCACCTGTGTGGAATGAAACTATGTCAAAAATTAATGATATACAACTATGGAGACTGCTCTGGGTCCTCCCTTTTTTGTCTGTGTCCCTCTGTCTCTCTATCTCTCTGTCAAAACAATACAAATATAATAAAAACATGTGTAATTATGTGATACATGTATAATATAGTATATGAAATATATATAATATATATGCACATATAAATTATGAAATAGAAGATTAAAAGAAGAAAGGTTAAAAATCAAAAAAATGAAAAAAGGTCAAAGAGATTAAATTAAGAAATGAAAACTATTAACAGGCAAAGAAAAGTCAACATATAGATCATATGAATCTCTCAAAAAAAAATCAAAGCAAAGGTATAGAATAAATACTAAATTACAGGAAGTAACTTATCATGAAAAGAAAAAAATTGTATTGTCATCAAACTTTCAACATCAATGATATATGCCAAAAGAAAATTGAACAATATATTGATACTCAAAACTATGAGCCACAAACTTTACAACTAGCAAAACTGATTTTCTTAAAATAAAGAATGCAGAGAAACTGCTGCTGACATATATAAACTCAAAGATTATTGTCCCTTTTTCTGAAGAATCTACTAGAGGAAAACCTTTCAGACAACTAAAATGACTAGGGAGACATTGACAGAAGAAGTAGTCAATTAACATTAAACATAGTTACTTATAGAATTTATTTTAAATGAGGGAGAGTATATACTATGCTTAGACCATGTATTTTTGGTATAATATAACTATACCAAAAATAAGTGTGTGTGTATGGGAATAATATATGCCAAAATATTTTTTGAGAATTCTCTTTGATGGATATGTTATTAATATTGTTATCTAAAACTTCAGGATTTTTAATATGTAGGAGAAATTGGTAAGTACAGAATTTTCTAACTCTGCAATCCCCTATATATGTATATATGGTGTACGTGTGTGTGTGTAAATATTTATGTACGTGTTTGTATATATATTTTTGTTTTCTAGCTTTACCACCAGAGGTTCCAGAAACAGTGTCCTCAAAAACAATTAGAATTACTAACACCTAGCATCCAGGTTGTATTATTAAAATGCCATTTACCATTAAAATACTTGGCATGCTTGGAAATGTATCTGACAGCAGATTTCCAAAAAGCCTAGAACACCTTGTTATACCAATCGGTGGAGCAGTTATCAAAGATTACTAGGGTAGTGCTAAAATTAGTAGAGATGGGAAGCCAGGATGGCTCAGCGGGTTGAACCCTCACTTTTCAGCCCCGAGGTCCGAGGATCAAGTCCCATCCCTGGCCCGTGCAGACCCATATGCCGAACTGTGGTGTGATTTCCATGTGGGGGACTCCGATTCCAGTTCCTGCTGGGGTAAGTTTCCATGTAGGAGGCCCTGGTTCATCTCCCAGCTTGTGGGGGCATGCCTCCCATGCAGGAGGCATGCAGCCTGGTTCCTGCCCTGCGCCACTCCATGCCCACCTACATGGAATGAAACTATGTCAAAAAACTAATGACGTACAATTATGGAGATCACTCTGGGCCCTCACCCTTCTCTCTCTGTCTCTTTTTGTGTCTATCTCTCTTTGTCATAAACAATAAAATAAGTGTCTTAAAAAGTATTTTAAAAATCACTAACTAGGGTTATGTTAAAAGGAGTTAGTTTGAAGAAGTTCCCATTGGCCTTATCCCCATGGGATAATTTGTATTATACTTAAAATAAGAATAATAATGAAAGTTGATATATATAAATAATATATCTATATCTATAGATATAGATATATATAAATATATACAGAAAATAAGGGGAAAAACAAGCATTTATCTTGTACCATTAACTAACTAAAAAATGGATAAAGAGTGTCTCTTCATAATAATATTTCAACTAAAAATAAGTAGTAAGTGATATAAGCAGATTATCACTAATGTGCAATCCCCAATTAATTAATTAATCTAGGCATTGAACATCAATAGCTGTCAATATCACATACACAAAAAGAGGCAACTGTATATTGTGTGCTTCTCTAAGAAAAAATCAATACCATTATAATCTTGTCAGAGGGATTGAACACGAGTCTGCTTAAACCTCTGGATTTACCTGTCCACTTGTAGAAAATAGGCAGTAGAACATACACTCATAGATCTTTTAAATGAGTATGAAGTCAGCAAATTCCAGAATGTGACATGCTAGAAGTCAAATGGTTCAGATTCTTCCATTGATTAATTGTAAGAACAAAGATATGGAGGTAAAACCTGTAGATTAAAGGGAATAGACATTATACCATGTTTAAGAAACGTTTGGCAAAGCTACAGTGCATAGGGATATATGCTTTGGTAATACAAGAGTAAAGAAATACATAGCAGTGATCACCATAAAAGTTAGCAGAGTAGTTACTTTGTGGGGAGGGAGAAGACAGTGATTACAACCGGGAACGTACAGAGGCTTCTTAGATGGCTAACAAAGTTCTTGACCAGGGTAATGTTTATAAGAGTGTTCAAGAACAATACTTAATATGATTGATTCATGTAGTAATATCACAAAGTAGAAGGTGAATTTTCTCTTTAGCAACCCCCTTCCTCTTCTCTCAGTGAAAGTTATCATTTCTAACACACTAGTGTGTATCTACCCAGTTATTTTCTAACCTTTTGCCTATATACTAGATAGATATATGATATACAGACAGACAGATGATAGATAGATAGATAGATCGATAGATGATAAAGATAGATTAGGTATACATATACATATGCAATAATAACTATAAATATAAACTTATTGAAGGTTTTACATTTATTGTATAGAAATGCAATCAGCCTGTACATATTGTCTATTAACATCCTTTTCACATTAAAAAAATATATCTAATACACATTTTCTAATAGACAGCTACGTTTTCCTCCTTGTTTTGAATAGCTATACTGTTATTTATTAAAATGGCCTTAAATTTACTTATTTTAGTCATTTTATTAAACATTGTATATTTATAAAATGTTTATAACAACATTAATGATATAAAGAATAATGATACAGTGAAGACTTGTGTTCCCATTACCCAGTTTAAAAAATAGGTTAAAATGTTAAATAAAATAACTGAAGTTCTCTCTATGTCAGACATTATCTTATTCCCTTTCATGGGTTATTTTACAGATGAATTTGAGTATTCTCTAAGTTTCTGGTTCTAAACTTATATCTTCAAGGTTTTATTACATTTCTTTGAATATATTCAAAATAGTTATTTTTAAGTCTGTGTCTGATAATTTCAATATTCAATTTTGAGATCTTGATATTATGTTGCCTAGTATTTCTATTAGTTCATGGTATCTTCTTATGCATTTTATAATTTTTCTTTAACTATGAATTCATAATTTTATGATTTTATTTGTGGTAATTCAAAATGAACTTTGGATTAAACATGGGTATATTTTTTTTTAGTGAAAATTCACATATGCTCTTGATAGATGGCTGGGTAAACTACTAACTTGGAACCATTTTGAAATGAATTCTCCACTTGAGGTTTGTAAGGCTACCCTACAGAGGTAAATTTTCTCATCACTGGCTTTTTAGTGTCTACTGAAGAGTGCAGGCATAACGTAAAAAGTCAATTAAACAGCCAGAAGAGCTGAATTTAGTACTGTGGTAGGAACTTTAAAATCTGAGTTACAGAGATGTGACCGTGTTCTATAATATTGACAGCTTCTTGTGCTTTAAAATTTATACTTTATCTAATATATCCTCAAGCTACTCTAAAAAGCCAATATTAACAATATTATATAATAAAAGAAGCTGAAGTTTATACAATTTGGCCAACTATTTCCCGCAGCATTCTCAATTTGTGCCTGTTTTTTGTTTGTTTGTTTTGAGTGTTGTGGTTTTTTTGGTGTTTTTGTTTTTTGCCGTATCCCACTATCATAGGGAGGTGCTGTCACTGTCCTCTTCATTTCTCACTACTCCTTTCAGGCTATTCTCCTTTATAATCCTTTTTTTATTGTTATATTTATTGGGGTGACACCGGTTAGAAGTTACATAGGTTCCAGGTGTACAATTCTATAGTGCCTCATCTATGTGCTGTATTGTGTGTTTACCACCTAGAGTCAGTTTTATTTTCATCACCATATATTTGACTCCTCCTCCCTCCTCTCCCACCTGCCACCACCCTTATCCTCAGGTGCCCACTAGACTATTGACTATGTCTGTGAGTTTTTGTTTCTTTATTGCTTTCAGTTTTATATTCCACATATGAGTGAAGTCATACGGTTCTTAGTTTTTCTGTTTGGCTTGTTTCACTTAGCATGATGATCTCAGGTTTCATCCATTTTGTCACAAATGGGAATATCTCATCTTTTCTTATCACTGAGTAATAGTCCATTGTGTAAATGTACCCCAACTTTTGATCTTGTCATCTATCAAAGGACACTTTGTTTGTTACCATGACTTGGCCACTGTGAACGTCACTGTGATGAACATTGGGATACATGTGTCTTTGAAGACTAAGGTTTTCAAAATTTTGGGGTAGATACCAAGAGGGGAATTGCTGGGTCATATGGTAGCTCCATTCCCAATTTTCTGGGGAACCTCCATACTGTCCTCCATAGTGGCTGTACCAATTTGCATTTCCACCAGCTGTTTGTGGGGGCTCCTTTTTCTCCACAGCCTCTCCAGCACTTATTCCTTGTCTTGTTGATTATAGCCATTCTAACAAATGTGAGCTCATTGATTTGTATTTTGCTAATAGCTAATGAAGTTGAGCATTCTGTCATACATCTGTTGGCAATTTGTCATAATGAGTGAGGTGACTGTTCAGGTCCTCTGCCCTTTTTAAAATTGGATTGTCTTTTTGTTATTGAGTTGTATGAGTTCTTTATATATTTTAGATATTAGCCCCTTATCAAAGGCATTGTTTGCAAATATTTTCTCCAAACTGATTAGTTGTTGATGGTTTCCTTTGCTATGCAGAAGTTTTTAGTATGATATAGTCCTATTTATTTATTTTTGGTTTTACTTCCCTTGCCTTTGCGGTCAGGTTCATAAAGTCCTCCCTGAACCCAAGGTCTGCCAGTTTAGTACTGATGTATTCTTCTATACAATTTATTTCTTCAGGTCTTATGTGAAGGTCTTTAATCCATTTGAGTTAATTTTGGTATGTGTTGACAGTTTGCACTTCAGATTCATTCTTTTGCAGGGAGTTTTCCAATTCTTTCAGCAACATTTACCAAAGCAGCTTTCTTTTCCTCACTGTATATATTTTTCTCCTTTGTCAAATATCACCTATTTGTATATTTGTGGGTTTATTTCTGGGTTTTTGATTCTGTTCCATTTGTCTGTGTATCTGCTTTTCTGCCTACCAAGGTGTTTTGATTACTGAGGCTTTGTAGTATAGATTAAAATTGGGGAATGCTCCCTCTTTTTTAAGACAATCCTTTGGAATGCCTGATTTCAGACTACATCCCCTATTTTTCTTTTTGCTGTCATTTGAAGTTTTCAAGGTTTTTCCTTTGATTGTTAAATATCTTAGTACCTAGTTCATTCCTTTCTAACTTCATACTTATCATTATTTTATATGACTATACCTTCTATTTTATTGATGTGTCCAATAGCATCTCAAAAAATCTCATATATAAACAACTTACTCTGACCACTTACATGCCCTTTTTCTAATTTAACTTATCTTCTTCTCCCCATCAGTTCCACTGAAACATCCAAACCTTTGACCTAACCAATTCTTCACTGTCATCTGCCTTATCACATTCTCAATTTTCTCTTTTGTCATGCTGCCCTGCATGATTAATCATATTAATCACTCCCTTGCAGGGACCCCCAAACTCTGCATTTCTCTAGTGCTTTCCAACTTGCCCAGCAAAATGCTAAGCCTAATTAAGCTCATCATTCTGTTTACTCTCTATATGCACCAGAATACCTGAACATTTCTGGAGATAAAACAGTATCATGCTGATGGTTTTGCTCTTTAAATTTATAGTTACTGATCTTTATTAGGTACTAAGGAGTGCTAAGCAGTCTTGTATTTTCCTAGTTAACTTACTTGCCTACTCCTCAAAATGACTTTCATATTTTTCCTCTCTCAAACATCTCAAATCCTTTCACGTTCTTCGACAGTCATTAAATTCTGTTCTTGCTTCACTGATAACAGAAGCCGTGAGAAGACACTATTCTTGTCTTTTTATCATCAAAACAGTCAACTCCCACTTACATGCACTCAAGTTCATTGAACCAGGTAGAATGCTTTTGCCAGCAAACTGCAAATACACTACTAAAACTGGTTTTGAAACAGGCTTTCTAATATCTCATTAAAGAAAATGAGAGACATGTGATTTCAGGAATGGTTAGTTCCATGCTCAAAATATTGGAAGCCATAGGGTGGCTTCTCTGTGATCTTTTTGATTATAAGAGAATCAACATCCTGTAACATCATGTCCTAACACATCCAAACATAAATATCAGGAGTTTCTCTTTGAATCTTCTTTTTAATTAAGGAAGAAAAAACATTTCCCAAACTTTTCAATAAACATTCTCCTGTATGTCTTTGAGCATATTTGAATCATATACACACTCCTAAAACAATTGTTATAAAAAAGGAGATATAATTGATTAGGCCCCAGTCCATTGTAGTGGGTCTATTGATCCTATGCATATCTTAACCCAATTTGGATTGCATTAGAAAAAGTGAAGGACAAAATAGCAGTTTTTGGAGGCAAAAAACATTATGTATTGGCTCATTCACAGTTTTCTTTCTCCAGTGTTACAATTTATGGCTAGTCTCTATGTTTATTAAAGATCAACTCTTCTAGTTACACATTGGATTCCATTTTCTCTTGCTTGCTCAATGATTTTATATTTCAAGTAACCCCTATTTCTATTGTATCAACAATTGCTCTCCTTCTAGTTAATTATTCTTATTAATATACAAATATGCTATGATATTTTGTAGTTGAAAAGTTTATTTATTTTTGAAAAATTAATTTTTGATCTGAAGATCCCCTCCGATTTCACCAGAGAAACAACATTTTTTCAAGTGCTGTGTGTAATTATCTTCACTTAAAAAAAATTTCCTCCAGTACAATTAATTTATTGGTAGTCTACATTACATTCTAAGACTTTTATCTAACTGAAGTTATAATTATTGTTATTTACTCACATCGCTATTGCTCTAAATGTGATTGCATACATTTTTACTTTTTCTTTCTTGCTTATATCTCTGTTATTTTATAGTTGCATTCATTATTCCAATTAATACTAAAAAGAAATATAAGGAAGTTTAGAAAGACTCAAAGAATAAGAAGGATAATGAGGACATGGAAAAGATCAGCAAAATGCTCAGAAAAATATTAAATGGGGTGAAGAGAAAACATTCATATAATATATGAGGACTTGTCATGGTCATTGGCTTTAAAGAGTTGTGACCTTTTATTAAGTCAAGATAGATACCATTTGTATCTTTCTGGACTCCAATTTATTAGCTTTACTCATAAATAGATAAATATAGTTATTTGTCAATTTAAAATTTCATATTATTTAGTATTTTCACAAAGACTAACCAAATAACACACGCGCTTTTCACAACCACTTGTTGAGATTGGCTAAAAACAGAATGATTATCTTGGTTTTACTACATGTTGATTTGGGGCCAGACATTTAACCTTTTCAAACCCTAATTTCATCATCAATAGAATGTGTATAAAGTCCCTTATTAATAAGGCTTTAGTGAGGATTGAATTAATTCAGCACCAAGCACATAGGAAGCATGTTTTTGTTATTTATTATTATTATTTTAAAGGTTAAAAAACCCTACAATTTATAGAAGTTAGAATTACCCAACTGGAGAGTGATGAGTACTTGATTAAAATCTAGGCTTGTTTTATTTTAATTTAGTGATCTTTCTACTTTATCATATTGTTGGATTCAGTGGGCATCACTTAGCATGGATTTAAACATAAATTCAATTTTGACAAACATTTATTTCCTATGGGACATTGATATTTATCTTCTTTCCTAACAATGAAAATTAAAAACCTGATTAACTTTAGCCCCTGTTCACTAAGTGCTAAGAAGCTGAATCAAATTTAAATTGTAATCATAGCAATTATCTGTCTTTATTGCCTTTATCTTTATTACCTATATCTATGTCTAATTCATATTCTGTTTTTCCCTGGTAATTACTTTTTACATATATTTTCTTGTTAACTTTCCTTTTGAATTTCTTAGAAGAATTACCATTGTTGAACAAGTAAATCTTTGCTACTGCCATTGTTGAATGTGGCAACATAGAGTTGCTCTTGTGAGAAGTCGATAAGTTGCAAGCCAAAGCCTGCAGTTTGGGGTTTCCACCCTTGTGGCTCTTTATTTAGGGCTCATAATTAAAACCACTGTTTTCTGTCTGTGATACTCTAGTGCATGTAGAATGGTTCTTTCTGTTGTCAGTTACACAAGCCTCTTTTTGTTTCTCTGGCTCAGTGGCTCTGGGGGACATCAGTCTTTCTTCTGAAGTGCTCAGACCAGGGTTCTCCAAAACTAACACATTTGCCACTGAGCGTCTACATTTTCTTCAATCTTTATCTCTTTTTAAATTGAGATATATTATAGAAATAGTAAAGTGTATAATATACATTACCTTTCATTGTGCAGTTTAATAATTACGTGACTATATTTATATCTTTTTAACCACCAACCAGATCAAGATGGAGAACATTTCCAGTGCTCCCTAAAATTCTTCTCTGTGCCCCATCTTAAACATAACACCACATCCAAGAGGTAACCACTACTCTGACTCTTATCACCATGGATTAGTTCTACCTATGTTTGAAATTTCTATAAAATTTCTACAGCATGAACTTTTATGTGTGTGTGTTGCTTTATTTTCACTCAACATATCTATGAGATTCATTATCCATCGCTTTTATTACATCTGTATTTGGGTGATGATTGTTCGTTTGCTTTTATAAATGACTGTATTTTGCTAATAAGATAGATTATTGTTTTTTATTAATATGTCATATTCCATTGCATAAATATGCCATTCTTCTTTTGATGGACATTTAGGTTGTAACCAGTTTGGAACTTTACAACTAAAGTTACTTTGAACAATCTATATTGGGTGTAAATCCATCTAGGTATTTATGTGATGAGGAAGAGGCAAAATGATAGAAACATAGTTATTTTAGTTTCCTTCACTCCTGAGTTTTCATTATGAACCTCAATTCTTTGTGAAAAGAAAATATAATAAAGAAGATGGAAGTCTTACAAAGGAAGAAGAAAGTCAAAAGACCTAAAATACCAGTTAGAAAAATAGAATGGAAGATTTTCATTTACAATTAATAATATTTCCATACACCATGGTCTCATAATCAAAAAGTAATAGAAATTTTAGTTTTATTTACACCCATTCGTACCTTACTTACTTAGCACTCACAACATAATAGAAGGAAGGAAGGGCTTATATAGCAGTGGCCAACTCCTACAGATTATTTGCCTCCCAGTACTAATTTATATTTCTCTCCCTCTAATATTGCCCTCTCACTCCTTTGCTTATCTGAAGTAGAGGAAAAGGACACCCAGTGCCTTTTCTACCCTGGTATTATCTGGAGCACACTAGCAGTTTGTCTGTACATATATATGAGGGCTGTCTGGAAAAAAATACAACCATAATCACTTCTATTTTTCATATTACATGGCTGGATTCTTTCTGGACAGCGCTCATATATACTGCTTTTCCTACACACACAAATGTTCCCTTTATTATCTTATGTAAATTGTGATATCTGATAGGACTATTGACTTTAAGGTGTTCTTTAGGTTTTGTTCATTCTTACCAAGGTGTCTGAACCATTTCACATGCAGTTTTTGTGTTATCTTATTTACTAAGACTGCTGATAGTTTAAAATATTTTTGAAAATTTAAAATTGTTTTCTCCCTTTATCTCACCTTTTCTCTTTTTATCTATAATGTTTCATTTCTTATCAGCTTTTTATGGAGACCTTATTTCTTGTGAGGTTCATCATTTCATATTCATTCCTTGCTTACATTACAGTCTGTATATGAGTTTTGAATTCTTATCTGTTTTCTCATAATAGATTCAGAATCCAAGTATTATACACTTTCCTGTTACAAATGAATGGAATAATAGTACTGAAGTAGAGGTAGGAAGGACTAAGCAAGTGTAAAACACTGTTTTTCAGGATTCCCTGAGATTGAAGAGTTTGCATATTGATAAAACAGACTTATGATGATGTAGGGCATTTGTATTAAGTATTTTAAACATTTTTAATGTTTATAGAATATGAAGATAACTATAGCTGGATGATTGTCCTTGATTTTTCTAAATCTTGTACCCAAGCAACTTTGAATAAATTCTAAAATCACACAATAGCAGATCCCCCACAGCAATTTTCCCATGTTAGTTAGCTTTGGCTGCCATAACAAAATACCACAGGCTGGGTGGCTTAAACAGTTGAAATTTATTTCTCACAATTCTGGAGACTGGCAATTCCAAAGTCAGGGTCCAGACCTTTCCTCGATGTATGTGCATGAGCATGCACACGCACGCACACACACGCATAAACTGACAGAGAGAAAGAGAGAGGAATAGGGATGGAGGTAGATACTAATAGTCATTAAGAGAGAGACTAAAGAGATATCTTCTTCTTCTTCTTATAAAGCCACTAATCCCATCATGAAGGCCTTTCCTTCATGACCTAATCTTAATTACTTCCCATGGGTCACAACTTCAAGTGCCATCACATTGGTGGTTAGGGCTTCAATATATGAATTTGGGGGAAACACAAAGATTCAGTTCATAACATCCCTGTTATGGATTGTGCGTGAAAACATGTTCAATCTTATTTTCTTTTCCCCTAAAATCCAAGGACCTAGAAAGAAGTTCCTATAATATTTGGGTATCAGAGGGATCCTCAGAGGCCTTTTGGTCTAACCTTATCTATCCTGTGCATAGGATAGCTTGACTATTATCAGTGGCTGTAAGTCTCAATCTCATACAATGTACACGTGAATTATGCATACCTAGTGTTTCAGGTATTCATCGATAGAGAAAAAATAATCCCATAATTTCATGGCTTTTAACAACAATAATTTAATTCTCATAGTTCTGTGAGGAATTTGCGCAAGAATTAGCAGGCACGTTCCTCTAGTCTGCCTATTGTCACTCAGTTGCATTCATCTAGCAGCTTGGCTGGACCTGATTATTCAAGAAGGGTGATTCTCCCTGGCCCTTTGGAGCTTCCCCACATCACTTCGCTCTTTCGTTGTGGTGTTTAATTCTTCAATATCTACATGTCTCTCTCTACAGGAGGTTAACCTCTAACTATAGCACGGCAGCTGCCTTCTAAAGGAGAAGCTAAAGCTGTCAGGCATCTTAAATTCGAGGCCATGAAGAGGCAGGTCATCACTTCTCCTACATTCTATTTATTAAAATAAATCATAAGCAGTCTAGATTTAGAGTAGAGTGGGAGAAAACAGAAATAGACTTTACTTTTAATTAGAAGATTTAGAAAGTCTCATTGCCACAGGTTGTATGTAGGATAAGAGACATAAATACAGCCACCTTTGGAAACTCTCTAGCACATCTAGAAAGTCAAAAAAGCAGCCAGGACCAACTCTTTTTCCTTACCTCTGTCAGTCAATGCCCCTGGATATTTTTATTCCAATTTGTCCACCTAGTTTCAAAAACCTTCTTTCTCAGGCATTGTAGACTCTTAATCTTGATCTCTAATTCTGGTCCAGCTAAAGTTTTTAAAATGTTTTAATAGAGTTTACTTTTTAGAAGAGTTTTAGATTCATAGCAAAATTGAGTGGAAGATGCAGAGATTTCCATATGGCCCCAATCCCCACTTATTCACAGCCTCACCCATTATAAACCTCCTCCACCAGAGTGGTTCATTTGTCACAGATTAATGAACCCACCTTTACTCATAATTATATTTTGACTCAAAGTCCGTAGTTTATACTTAGAGTCCAGTCTTGGTGTTGTACATTCTATGAATTTGGACAAATAAATATTTACCATTATAGTATCAAATGGCTTCACACCTGAGATTTTTTTGTATTTGTATTCTTCTGAAATACATTTTGCTCATTCTTTTAAATGTTCTAGGTAAAAAATTTCATATTATAGAAGAGGCTGGCATTGAACAGTGCTTTTCATATCATGTTAAGATATCTCTACTTGCCAGAAAGATTTTCAAGAGTCAAATACAATCCAATTTCCTATAAATACTAATTATTCATAGATATCTAGGCTGTCCCAAAAGTATCCAGCCATGTAATATGAAAAAAAAAAAATAGAGGCTTTTATGGCCGGATTTTTTTCTGGAAAGCAGTATGTATGTGTGTGTATTTCCCCCCCCACCCCATTTGAGTAGTTAAGAGAGCTAACATGCTTCCAGACTAGCTTTTGTCTGCTCTTTGCTAAATACTCCTTTCCTTTATCATTGTTTCCAAAACCTTCACTACCTTGACCACGCATACATATGGGCTCCATTTGGCTGATACATCAGTTAATGGAAACATAGTTCATTTGAAGAGTCTGCATAGAATAAAATAGTGTCATCTATGCTCTAGTCCTGGACACTATTAATCTATCTATAGTCTTGTCTTACATTGAGCTTTTAGACAAATAAAAATTCTTAGGTTTTGCTCATACTTTCTATTCAGTCACTTCCGCCTCATCCCAGAGTTAATACATACATCATGTTGTGACTAAGCCTGGTGTGTATAAACTGAAGTGAAGTGTCTGGGGAAACTACTGAGAATGTACAGTCACTTCATCCCACTCTTGGGTAAAGCCCAATAACCAAATTAGGGGATATATAATCTTCAAATAAAGTTCAATGAGAAAGTCATAACTTTTAGTACCATTAAGATTTACTCCTTCATACTCATTACTCTCCATCTATACAAATCTTGAATATGTTTAGGTAATAACTGTAAGCTACTTCATAATGCAGGTCTGGTTGTTATTAAGATAATTAACTCTGCATGTCTTAAAATAATAATATTTTCATTCTTAATTTTTTTCCAAGAACATAATGAAGCATTTAGAAAAAGTTCTCAAATAGTTAATAGTTACTGGTCATAAAATCCTGAGGCAAAATTTTGTTACAGGTCTCAACTCTTATTATAGCGTTCCATTAAAATGTGCTAAAAGTTTATTCCTTTGTATTAAGACATGTCTTCACACCTAATATTTTTATTGTAATACCTGAGTTTTTAATTGTATGCACAAGGATACATTTATTTATTCAGTTAAAATGTTTTCTTTTTTCTATAAACTGACTATCCATGACAATCCCTCTACTTACTTCATTCATTCATTCAGCAAGTGTGTTATACCAAGGGTATATACACTAGTGAGCCAGGCAGGCAAACTCCATGATGGACATTCTTATGGGGAGAAATCAATAAGTAAATGAATAAATATGTGGTTTAATTATAAACGTAAGTTTTATAAAGAAACAAAACAGGGAATTATAATGGAAGGTGATATGAAGCAAGGAGAAGTGAATAAAGGGGAGAACTCCTATTAGGCAGTAAGGGAAGGGCTCTCCAAATCTTTGGGGCTGGTATTTTCACAGAAATAGGAATCCTGGGTAGGAGCTAGTCTGAGGAGATATGTGGGCAGAACAGTAGGGTTAGAGGTACAGAATATACAAAGACCTCAAATTTTGCATATTCTAGAAGCAGTAAAAGTCATAGTGAGCAAAGGTAGAGTGGTGTGGCAGCTGAGGTAGGAGAAGTCAGTGAGAAAGGGGAACTCATGAAATAATCTACATATTTTTCAGCTTTTAGTTTTAAATACAATGAAAACCACCAGACATTGCTGGAATCACACTTTAAAATATTTCTCTAACCCACTTATCAGGCTATGTAGAAGGCTGCCAATTTTTAATAGGGTCTACAGTGAGATGCAGTTTTGTGGCAAATTCAGATTGCAGTATGAGCAGTCTTGTTGCTTGGTCCACAGATCTGGCCAATTGCAGAGTTTTAGAAGTATCTGTGATAAATGCTAGCAACATATTGACTGTCAAGTAACACCCAATAGTAGATTTGCAATGCTGAGTCTTTGGGTTGTAGAGCAAGGTCATACATTACACAGAAGATAAATCTTTACTATTCAGCAAACATCTCTTGCCATGGTATTGGATGGGCCCTGGTAGAGAGATTGCCTGATGATGGAACATCAAATGTCTTTGCAACCAGAATTTCCATCATACTACCAAGTTATAAGGTTTGGTAGGAACAGTAATTACCCACCAGGCAAGAAAAGTACTACATTTGGGATCAGTCCTAAGTAGATGGTTCAGAACCCCATGACCTCTGTTACACCAGTGACTTTCCTTCAGAGTAATTCTATATAGGGTTTCATGGTGGTGCTTATTAAGATCATCTGATGAAGAAGATATCTGTCCGGGTTTAAATGTGGATTGACCCACATAAAATTTTATATATGAATGTTCACAGCAGCATTATTTATAGGAGAGAAAAAGTGGAAACAACCCAGATGTCATCAACGGATAAATAGAGAAAAATATGTAGTCTATCAATAACTGGAAAATTATTCAACCATAAAAAGAAATTGAATACTGATATGTTCTACAACATGGAAAATCTTGAAAACATTTATGCTAAGTAAAAGAAGCCAGTTACAAAGAATCACATATTGTATGATTCCACTTATATAAGATGTCCAAAGTAAGCATATCTGTAGAGGCAAGTAGCAAATTAATAATTGCCCAGATCTGAGAGAGGTGGAAGATTTAGGGGATGATGAATAAGTGCTTTCTTTTTGGAGTAATAAGAATGTTCTAAAATAGATTGTGATGATAAAAGCACAATTTTGTGACTATACTAGAAACCACTTCATTGTATACCTTAAGCGGTGCATTGCATGGTGCACACTTTATATCTTAATAAACCTGTTTTAAAAGAATACAAATTGGCTTGTTATAATGCTAAAAGTTTAAAATGGATAACTGATACACTACAGCTCTAGGGAGTGGTGGTTCAGAAAAACAGTGGTAAGAAAAACATGTTCTCAATTGGCAGAACTTTGAGCAGGACTTACCTAGTCATCAATTTAGAGGGTAGAGAGAAGTGGTTGAAATTAAGGAGATACACAGATTTAAGCAGTGACAAATACGTTGGTTGATTGGCCAGGGACATGGAAGAAGTAAGCCTTGAAGCTCCCAAGCAACGACGTCTGGGAAAGAAGCATGTTGATGGATCTATGGTCCTGACCCCAAAATGTGTGGGTCTTTTTTAGTGTCATATTAATGACTGTCAGGGACATCTAGCATACTGAGTAATCAGTGAAGAGGGTGTCATCTCATAGGAACCAGCCAGCTTCTGTCCTCACCCATTCTATGTATTGTTTGTACAATGAGCCCCAAATGGAGAGGGCCTAGGGGCAAGGGTGGAAAATATGCATGGATTGCATGGATCCATGGCTGGTTTAGTTGCTGTTGTTGCTGAACATCTAACTAGCCTTAGAGAAAAGCTGAATCCGTCCAGGTTAACAAGCAACTTGGAACTAATTGATTACACTAGACTTCTTCCACCTATGGAGAGGCCTCAAGGCATCATTATTTAGATGAATTCATCCTATGGTTATGGGTTTGCCTTTCATGACAATAGTACCTCAGCTAGCACCACTGTTCAAAGGGTTCACTTGAAATCAGTTCATCAGTTTTCATAATGGGATTCAGCATAATACAGTCTTAGACCAAAGAATGAATTTTTTCTTTTAAGGGGGTATGACAATAGATATGTGACCAGGGAAACTACTGTTCCTGCCTCTTATTGTGAATAAGCTGGTAGACTGATAGAATATTGGGATGGTGTGGTAGGCAGGTTGCTAAGGGGCGTCGCCAGGATTCTCAGACCCTGGTGTGACCCTTTTCCTAATTATTTAATCAAACACTAGTATAGGTTTTAATGTAAAGGGGTTTTTACATATGTAATCAATATCCCAAATCAGTTGATCTTAAAATAGAGTGATTACTATCTGGATATACCCCCAAAAGCAGATAATTTTCTCTGGCTGATGACAGAAGGGGAAGTCCAGAATGATTTTACGTGCTGTTGCTGGCTTGAAGATGAAAGAGGCCACTAGGCAAGGAATGCAAGTGCCCTTGAGGAGCTTAATATGGCACCCAGATGACATCCAGCAAAGACTTTACAGGGAACTTTAGTCCTAAGACCACAAGGAACTGAATTCTGCCAATAACCTTAATTGCTCATATTGGCACCATGCTTGATAATACACAACTTCTGTCTTTCTTCCTTTTTCTGTCTTACGTCCCCAGTCTCCTACTGGTATTTGGAATCATCTGTCAAATCAGTTCTTTGTACTTCAATTATCAAAATCTGCTTCTAGGAAAACCCAAATTAAGACAAACTTTTGGAGATTCTTAAACCAGAGAATGACATCATCTAATTAATATTTTTAGATAGACATTGTAATTATTTTGTGACAAGTGGGAAACTGGGAGGGTGAGCAATAAATAGTGTGAGTGAGTAAACCAGACTGAAGGCTATTTAGTAGGACAGGAGAGATGCTGGGGTACTAGACCCAGGCAGTAGCATTTAATTGGGTTAGAATTGGATAGATTAAAGATACAGCTAGAGATAGAGAAAAATGTCAAATTTGGGCATGAGAAATTAGATGTGTTCTTTTGAAAACGAGGAGGAGGAAGTTGCTGATGCAGGGAAGTTGATGAGAGATAGGATAAGGCAGAGGGAATAAAAACTTCTTTTTCTGCACATTTTCAATGGTGAACTCTATCTAACCTCTAAGGTCAGATGCTGAGTATACAGTTAAATGTGTGAATCTGGAGCTCAGGGAAGAAGTCAGAAAATTAACTTTGGGAATAATAAACATATGAGTGGCATTTAACTTCCTACTTGATCTAGAAAATATAATTTCATAGTTCATATTTGACAAATGTTAGTATATTTGCTAGAAAACATGTATATACTTTATTGGCTTTTAAAGAATGAGCAGTTGATATTTAAAGAAGACTGAATCTCTTTATTCTGTTATTGCAGAAGTCTCAAGTCTCTCTAAATTATGTTTTGGGGGAGTGATGAGGGAATATATTGTCTTTGAGAATGATGTTCAACTTTTGAATAAATATTTTCCTTAAACAGTCATAAAAAAAACAAAAAAAACTGCTTCAGTGGCCTGATTATATGAATGCAGGTTTTAAAAACATATTTTAAGAAGCAAAATAATCACCTATTATTTCACTATTCTGAGACAATGTTTATTAAATTTTAGTATATTACCTAAAATTCAAAAACATTATTTTGAATTTTGCTTTCATTGTTTTACCTTTCATGTCTTGAAAGTTTTCCAAGTTCACTAGGTGTTTATTTATAGAACATTTCTCAATCCCTACTTAATATTTCATTATGTGACTTCACTACAACTTTCTTTTTTTTTTTTAAGATTTATTTTATTGTTTGAGAAAAGGAGAGAGAGACAGAGAGAGAGAAAAGAAAGAGAGCAAAAGAGAGAGAGAGAGAGAGAGAGAGAGAGAGAGAGAGAGAGAGAGAGAGAGAGAGAGAG
>PVKE010029688.1:0-20080 GCA_004027555.1 Craseonycteris thonglongyai | reverse complement strand
GGGCACCGGATATATGGTGGTAGAGGGGGAGCTGATTCTGGGTGGTGGGCACATAATGCGATGCCTGGGTGATGTGATGTGAACTTGAACATTGGGAAACTATCTAACTGTTACCAACCAATGTCCAACCATTAAATTTAACAATAAAAAAATAAAATAAAATAAATAAAATTAGTTAATCAAACAACTTTCATCCCCCCTAAAAGAAAACAAATCCTGTACAGAATGTCTCATAGGTGAATTTTACTAAACATAAAAGAAAATTAACATCTATTCTTCTCATACTATTCCAAAAAATTTAAAAGAAACGAAGACACCCAAGCTCATTTTATAAAGCCAGAATTACCCTAATTCCAAAACTGGAAAAAGACATTACAAAATGATAAACTTGTTGGCCAATATCCGGATGAACATCGATGGAAAATTCCTAAATAAAACATTAGCAAACCTAATTTATCTATACATTAAAAAGATTATACACCGTGATCAAGTGTGAGTTATCCCTGGAATGCAAGTTTGGTTCATAATCTGCAAATCAATTAATGTGATACACCACATAAAAAAACCAAAAAATAAAAATTATATGATTATACCAACAGATGACAAAAAAGCATTAGACACAATCCAGCATTCATTTATGAAAAAAAAAAATCAGCAAAATGGAAATAGAGGGAACATAGCATAATAAAGACAATATATGACAAACTTACCACTAGCATCATACTGAACTAGGAAAAGCTAAAAGCATTTTTTCTTACAACCAGAAATACAAGGATGTCCATTTTTATCACTTTAATTTAACATAGTATTGAAAGTCCTTGCCACAACAATCAGACAAGAAAAAGAATTGAAAGGCATTGAAATCAGAAAAAAGAAACAGAACCGTCATTATTTGTAAATTACAAGCTGTTATATATAGAAAAGCCTCAATAATTCCACAGAAACAAAACAAACAAAACAAAAAACTAGTAGAATTGAATAATGAATTTAGTAAAGTACCAACATATGACATTAATATTCAGAAGTCAGTTGCATTTTATACACCAATAATGTGCTATTAGAAAGACAAAATTAAGAAAAATAATCCCATTCACAGTTGCATAATTAAAACATAAAATATACAGGAATAAATTTAACCAACGAGGTAAAAGACCTGTACTTGGAAAATTATAAGACACTGAATAAAAATTCAAGAAGACATAAATGAATGGAAACATACAAATATACAATGCTCATGGATAGAAAGAATTAATATTGTTAAAATGTACATACTATCCTAAGCAATCGGTAAATATAGTATAATCCTTATCAAACCACCAATTGTGGTTTTCATAGAACTAGAACAAATAATTCTAAAATTTACATGGAACCACAGAAGACTTTGACTAGCCACAGCAATGTTAAGAGAGAAGAACAAAGTTGTAGGTATTATGGTACCTGATATCAGGGACTGACATAAATGGCACAGTACTGACATAAAAACAGACACATAGATCAGTGGAATAGAATAGAAAGTCCAGAAATAAACTTATGTTTCTTGATTCTTTCAGTCACTTATAGGTGGAATATAAAACTGAAAGTAACAAAGAAGTAAAAATTCATGGACACAGTTAATAGTTTAGTGGTTACCTGAGGGTAAAGGGGAAGGTGGGTGGGAGAGCAGGGTGGGGGGAGTAGAGAGGGTCTTCAAATACATGATGATGGAAAGAGAGCTGATTCTGGGTGGTGAGCACATAATGCAACGCATAGACAATGTAATATAGAGTTGTATACCTGGAAATAATGCAATTGTTATCAACCAATGTCAGCCCGATAAATTTAACAAAACAAACAAACATATGCCTACATGGTCAGTTAATCTATGAAAAAGGAGGCAAGTATATACAATGGGGTAAAAGACAGTCTTTTTAATAAATGGTATGGAGAAAACTGGACAGATACATGCAAAAAATAAAATAAAATTAGACTACTTTCTTACACCATCTAAAAAATAAACCCAAAATGGATAAAAAACAAATATAAGACATGAAACCATAAAATTCCTAGGAAAAAACAAACAACTAACTAAAACAAAATAAAACCGTCAAACCAAGAAAAACATAGGCAACAAGCTGTTTCACAATGCTCTTAGGAATATTTTTTGGGATATATCTACTTGAGCAAGAAAAACAAAAGAAAGAGAGCTGACTCTGAGTGGTGAGCACATAATGCAATGCATAGACAATGTAATGTAGAATTGTACACCTGAAACCTATGTAATTTTTGCCAACCAATGTCACCTTGACAAATTCAACAATTTAAAAAATAAATAAAAAATAAAATAGACTTGGAAAAAAACCAAAAAAACATATGGGACTACATGAAAGTAAAAAGTTTTGCACATCAAAAAAAGTATCAACAAAATGAATAGACAATCTACTGAATGGAAGAATATATTTGCCAATGATACATTCAATAAGGGGCTAATATCCAAAATTTCTAACGAACTCATACAAATGAGCAGAAAAAAAAACCAACCAAAAAAACCCTCCAATTAAAAATGTGCAGAGAATCTGAATAGACATTTCTCCAAAGAAACTAATACACATATGAAAAGATGCTCATTGTCACCAATCATCAGAAAAATAGAAATAAAAACCACAATGAGATATTACCTCATACCTGTCATAATGACTGTCATTTAAAACCAACAAACAAGTGTTGGCAAGGATGTGAAGGAAAGGGGACCCTTGTGTACTGTTGGTGGGATTACAGCCACTATGGAAAATAGTGTGCGGTTTCCTAAAAGAAAGGACAATTCCCAAACATTAATTTAAAAATATTTGTATCCCTATTTTCATTGAAACACTATTTACCATAGCCAAAATTGGGAAGCTACCCAAGTGGCCATCAATAGATGATTCAATAAAGATGTGGTACATACAGGGTCTGACAGAAGTAACACCCTTTTTGTAGTAGTATAGTATAAACAGGCCTGATTATGATTTTGTAAAAAAAATTTTGTATAGATTACTAGTTCATAAAAAGGAGCTTTACTTCTGTTGGACCCCATATATATAATAAAATTTTACTAAACCATAAAAAAAAATTAAATCTTACTATTTGTGACAATATGCGTGGACCTAGAGGATGTTATGGTAAGTGAAGTAAGACAGAGATTTCACTTATCCTATGAAATCTAAAAATTAAAATAAATGAACAAAACCAAAAACAAACAACCCCCACCACCACCAAAACAAAACAAAACAAAACAAAAAAACAACAGACTCATACATGTAAAGAACAAACTGTTGATTGTCAGATGTAATGTAGGGTTGGGAGATGAAGTGAAAATGGTGAAGAGATTAAGAAGCACAAATTGGTAATTACGAAATAGAGAGACAAAAGTACAGTACAGGGAATATAGTCAATGATATTATAATAACTACATATGGTACCAGGTGGGTACTGGAGTTATCAGGTGAATCACTTCATAAGTGTGATTATACAAATATCTAACCACTATGCTACACACATGAAACTAATATAATATTGGGTATCAACTGTAATTGAAAAAAATACAAAAAAAAAAAAAGCATGGAACAGCTACATGATGACGGTATAAATAGTAGCAAGCAGATTGGAGAAGATTGGAATTGGAAATACCACTGAACTGGCTGTGGATTTACAATGATTTCTTTTCCAGTGTTCAACAATCTGGTCTCAATGCAGCCTAAAACCCAAAAGTGGACTTCAGTACAAAGAGAACTCCAGGAAGACCTTCTAGGTCTGTCATGAGGAGAAAAAGAGGTAGTTCTAATGCCCAGAGAGAGTGAAGGAATCTGCTTTTTTTTTTCTGTCTGTCTTTCCATTCCCCTCTATTCTCACATCCCCAGTCACAACAACTTATAGGCACCTAAAACATAGGAAAATTAAACATTTCAATTGTAGGAGTTATGATCAGAAAAATGTAGGATAAACCCATTGTTTTTGTCTTCATCTACAGTTGTCCTGCAACTTGTTCCTGAATGTAGGAGCAGGTGTAAGAATTATGCAACTGAGCAGGGTAAACAAAGTTCAGTGTTCTGGTTAGAGGACTGATTAAGGAAACCCCAGGAAATTAAAGATATCAGGAAGATTGTGAAATAGAAGAACGCAACCCAATGAATTCATATTCTCACTTCTAGGCAGAGCATTCATGGATCTGACACTAAACAGCATACAAAAGACTTTGAGATCTCAGCTATTATATTATGCAATTATAGGATACACTACCTTGCAGGTCCCAGACTAGCCATGGTGACTGTCACACCATGCGACAGGTTCAATAGTAAAAGTAAAGACTTTGAAAATTGAATTGATATTGAGATTACAACCTACAGAAAGCTGGATAGAACTTGTATCCTGAACCAAACCAAGTTTATTGCTTGCTGAAACAAAAAGATATAAAAATTTTCATAAGATTCAAACAATACCAAGAATCTCATAACATGATATTTCCAATGTTTAGGATACAACCCCAAATTACTCGGCATATAAGAAAATAAAAAATCTTAATTCACAAGGGAAAAACCATTTAACAGATACCAACACTAAGATACTGTAATTATCTGAAAAAAGCTTTAATATGCTCCAAAAAGTAATAACAAAGACTGATGAAAAAAATAGAAAGGGAAAAGTATTAGCAAAGAAACAGAATACACAAACAAACACACATTTCTACATATAAAGATGGAAAATATATTTCATTAAATAACAATTCTGGAACTGAAAACAAATAAAATTGTTGGATGGGTGCAAAACACTTTTCTCCTCTTCAATTCTTTAAAATATGTTGAATAATTGAAAGTAAAAAATGACATTATCTGATGTTTTCAATGAATATAGATGTGACACTTCAGAAAACTGTCACATAAAAAGTGGAGAGACTAGGGACCTTATGTTGGTAAGGTCTATACATCCCACTTGAAGTTGTAAAACATTGAATCTAGATCTTTAAATGTTTGATATGTTTATTGTAATCCCCAGAACAAAGACAAACAAATGTTAAATGACACAAAACAAAATTCTACAGACAGATATAGTCAAAGCACAAAGAATACTACCAAATATCAAAATATCCCAAAAGAAGGCAGGAAAAAGAAAACAAAGAAATGACAAATAGAGGTAATAAACAGAAATCAAATATAAAGTAATAAACCTAAATCTAAACACTGAAATGTAAATGGTCTAAACACATCAATTAAAAATAAAGATTGTCCAAATAGATAATATATGACCCACTATATATTGTCTGTAATGATAATGACACAGACAGGCTCAAAATAAAAGGATGGAAATACACACACACACACACACACACACACACACACACACCCCACGGAAATATTATACTAAACTAACACTGGAATGGCTATATTAATATCACAGTAGACTTAAGAGCAAAGAAAAATGCCAGGGGCAAATGAGGACATTATATAATAATGAGTCAATTCTCCAAGATGACATAATGATCATAAAGCTATACAATCTAAAATAGAGCTTCAAAATACATAAAACAAAAGCTAACATAACTACAAGAATTAATAAACAAACTCACAATCTTAGAGACTTCAGCACTATCAGTGATATACAAAATAATAGAAAGAAAATAAGCAGGAAAATAAAAAAACTGAATAACAGCATCAGTCAAATGAATCTAGTTGACATCTACAGAATTGTTCATGCAAATACAGCAGAATATATATTTTAGTGGAAAGTAGAAAATATATTGAACTGAGCAAAATTAAAAATACAACATCAAATGTGTGAAATGTAGGCAAAGGAGTGCTGTCAGGGAAATCTACAAAAATAAGTGTTTATGTTAAAAAAGAATAACATTTTCAAATAAATAAACTTTCACTGTAATTCTCTAGGAAAAAAAGCAAAAGTAGTCCTAAAACAAGTAGACAAAGAAAATATTAAAGGTAAGAGCAGAAACAATTTAAATTAAAACAGAAAAAATAATAGAGAAATATAAATAAAACCAAAAGTTGATTCTTTAAAAAGATAAACTTCTAGAAAGAATGACAAAAATAAAAGAGAGAAGACACAGTATCAATATCAGGAATGAAAGAAGGGGTATCACTACAGACCCTGCAGACATTAAAAGAATAATAAGGGGGTAATATCAATTACTTCATTTTTACACATGACAACTTAAAAACGTGGACGAAGTCTTTGAAAACCGTGAATTACCAAAATTCACTCAAAATCAGATAGATAACCTCTATGAAACAAATTGACTTTGTAATTAAAACCCTTTTGAAAAAGAAATGTTTAGGCCCAGATGGTTTCACTGACACCCTCTGAAAATGTTTGAAGAAGTAACACCAATTCCACACAATCTCTTTCAGACAATAGAAGGGGAAACATTTCCAAATTAATGTAATGGCAACCAGCAGAACCTAAGGTTGTCCGTAGAGAATGGTATGGACAAAAATATACGAGGGCCACCTGGAAAGTATCCAGCCACATAATATGAAAAATGGAGACATATATGGCTGGAATTTTCCTGGACAGTTGTTGTATATATATTTTTTCATTTTAAGCCGTTTTGTGTGTGTAGGGAGGATGGAGGTGGGGGAGTGGAGATTTGATTTCTTTTTTTTAAGATTTATTTTTATTGTTTTTTGACAGAAAGAGAGACAGACAGACAGAGACAGAGAGAAGGGGGAGGGCCCAGAGCAGTCTCCATAGTTGACATTAGTTTTCCATATAGTTTCACTCCACAGGTGGGAACTGGGCACTCCCCAGTTCAGCATATGGGTCCACATGGGCTGGGCCAGGATTCGATCCTTAAGCTCTGGGGCTGCAAAGCGAACGCTTAACCTGCTGAGCCATCCCAGCTTCCCGAAGATCTAATTTTTAAATTGTGTATATGAATGACTTTAATTATAATTTAAATTAAATTATTTATTTATATTTATTTATTTATTTATTTATTTATTTATTTATTTATTTATTTATGGTTTTTGACAGAGAGAGAGAGAGAGCTACAGAGACAGAGAGAGAACTGACCTGGGGGAATTCCCCAGTTCAGCATATGGGTCTGCATGGGCCGGGGCTGGGATTTGATCCCTGGTCCCCAGCACTGCAAAGTGAGCGCTTAACCCACTGAGCCATCCTGGCTTCCCCTAAATTAAACTTAAGCATTCTGGTTGTACAACTTGGAATCACCCAGCACAGAGCTATCAGTTCTTTTATCCTATAGACTCTGCCACTAGAACCAGGTGACTACAATGTCATTTTTTCATCTAAAATCTGAACTTTTTATGCAACTGCAGAGCTTTTCCCAGAGGGCTTTCAATTGCAGGACATCTGACCTGCCTTATCTCAACTCTAATAAATCTAATTTCCCCTAATGAGATATTTCATCTATCAGAATGGGGTAAGCTTAGTGTTCTTTTCCACAACCAGCCTCAGGAGAACAATCACTGAAGTTCTTAGAAAAGAATGTGTACTGAGGAAATCCCCTTTGAGCTGACCATGTCTGTGAACTTCAATTCTTTGTGGTTTCATATTTGCTGAGCACCCAGAATGTATCAGGGGACTCAGGGAAAGAGTATGAGGGTACTCGTGGGAGGTCATGACACTACGGATTGTGAAATAGCACTGGTTGGGAGTATGGCTGACCTTGGACAAACATCTATTTGGGGTGAATGAGAGGGGCTGGGCCATTCTATGCAGCCCACTTGAGAGAACTGTCAATGGCACAGGAGCAAGATGGAGTCAAAAGTTCGTGGACATAAAATAATCCCATGGTTCTTGCATAACCTTGGATGAAGCCCAGGAAAAAGGGATCAGAACCACAGAGTAGACCTAGGGGCTTTAAAGGAGGGAACTTGTTGGCAAAATCCTGGTCTTTGTCAAGAATGAGATGTTTCAAAAGTACTCTTAGTTATTTGTTTAACTTTAAACCATATGTCTGGATGAATCTCAGTTTTATTTCTCCCTGGCTTATTGCAGAGGATTATCAGACATTTTGAGTGCTTAAAACTGTTGACTGTTTTCTAATCATGTAAAGTGTGTAGTGATAGTGATAGTTGCTGGGGATCTGGTTGGTTTCACATCTGGGATCTGATTCTCCCACATCTGGTCCAAAGTCAGTTGTTGGGTCTGATCTGAGGGGCCTCAGGTTTAACTCTGTGAGAATCCAACATCTGGTACTCCCAGAAACAGCTCTGTGGAGAAGCTATAAGATGACTGAATCCTTATGGGGTGTGCTTTGAGTGACTGTTCTTTCTGTCCACCCACTGAGCATTCAGAAGGGGTAGCAAAGAGAGCAGGAAAGTCAGGGCAAAGCTTCTTTCCAAAGGACTCTACTTGCCCAGACCCTACAGTGGATACAAGCACAATTACATTTGAGAAAATAGAAAGGTTCTGACAGAGTAATAAAGACCTACAGATTCAACAACGCTGTTCCTCCTGAGGCATAGACATGTGGGAATAAAATAAAAACAATAAACAATTATAATAGTAAATGCACATGTAGCACTTACTTTGTGCCAGGCACTGTTCTGAGAGTGCTATGTATGCTAACTCATGGCTTTTGCAACTCTCACAACAACCTTATGAGTTGTTATAATCACCATTTGCTAGATAAGGGAACTAAGGGACACTGGAGCAAGTAACTTGCTGGCACAATTACACAGCAGGTAAGTGGAAGAGGCAACATTCAAACCTGCATGCTCTGGCTCCAGAATCAGTATATGTAACCATTGGCCTAAATTTCCTCTCACCTTCCATGAAGCAGTGCCCACTGGAGGGGGTGGGGGCATGTGCCAGGGCCCCCTCAGCTAATGCCTTGGTTCCTCTGTTGTGTAGAATTACTAAAGGGTGTCCCAAAATTCACGCAAGATTTGAATTTTGCGTCATTTGTGCGGTAACGTGTTGCCAATGAAAAACAAGACAGCATGACAGCTGACAGTTCAGAGTTATTAAACATGGAGGCTACATGAAAGAACAATGCATTTTTATTGTTGAGCAATATTTAAAAAAAAATGAAGGTTTGGATGCTACAGTTCGCAATTTTCGTACAAAATATGGTCGGAATAGTGATTTAACTTCATCAACTGTGAAGAGATTAATTAAAAAATTTAGGGAGACTGGATTAATTAGTGATCTTAAATACTCTGGCCGTCCTTCAAGAAGTCATTCAACACAAAACATCAAAGCAGTTCATGAGAGTGTTGCTGAGAGTCCAGGGACAACAATTCCGCACTGTGGTCAAGACTTGGACATTTCGAGAAGCTCTCTACAGCGTATTCTCAGGAAAGATTTGCATCTTCATGCTTACAAAGTTCAATTGACTCAAGAACTGAAGCCTACTGACCACACACAGCAAATAGAGTTTGTTGAATGGATTATGGAACAACAACAAGTGGATGCTGATTTTTCCAACAAAATCATCTTCAGCGATGAGGCTCATTTTCGTCTTGATGGCTTGGTTAATTGACAAAATTGTCGCATTTGGGGTTCAGAAAATCCACAGGTGATTGTTGAGAAACAAATGCATCCACAATGTGTCACTCTTTGGTGCGAATTTTGGGCTGTAGGCATCATCGGACCATTCTTCAAAAATGTGGCTGGTCAGGCAATAACAGTTAATGGTGCTCACTATCGCGACATGATAATCCAGTTTTTTGTGCCTAAATTGCAAGATAGCCATGGAGGCCATTTACCTGATATGCTAGTTCATACATAACCCTATACTGTATACTTTATGAATCAATAAAAAAATTACAATTTTTAATTATAAACCTGTATTTTCTATTAAAATTATTTCTTGTATGAATTTTGGGACACTCATTACATCTCAACTCAAGCAATGTGAGGGTCTTTGGAGAATAATGTTCTTTTTAAATTATGTGTCTCTGATGATGCTCAAGATTATAAATAAAGATTTCATTTAAAATAGTGTTTAGCACCTTTATTTTATCCTCAAGACTCTCACTGAAATATATTTTTGTGTCCTTCCATCAGGGACTGGGCTGAAAGTAGGGTCAGTAAGCAGGCCCGAGTCTCTCTGAGACAAGCTCCAATCCTGTGTGGGGTGAACTCAGGGGAAATATAAATGGCTGACTTGATATAGAGGACAAAAGTGTGGTCTGCAGAGCAGCAAACACCAAATTTGCAATATGAGGGGGAACCCCAAAAACCCCAGAACTTATTTATAAAAGTATTGTGTATTTATTTGTACATGTTTAAACTTCAGTCAACTTCAAAGTACTCTTTGTTTGATGCAATATGTCTATTGAGATGTTTTTTTCACTGCTCAAAACAGTTTTTGAACTCATTGATTTTTAAAAAATTTTTATTGTTTTTGACAGAGACAGAGAGACAGAGACAGAGAGAGACAGAGAGAAGAGGGAGGGCACAGAGCAGTCTCCGTAGTTGTACTTCATCAGTTTTCAACATGGTATTGTTTCACACAGGTGGGAGGGGGCCATGCAGGGCAGCAACTGGGCTGGGAGCCTCCCGCATGGGAGGCACACCCCCCCTACGCAAACCAGGGGGTGAGAACATAACTGTGGACCTCTTGCATGGGAAGCACACCTCACTTCAGCATATGGGTCCACACGAGTCAGGGCCAGGATTCGATCCTTGGTCCCCGGGGCAGCAAAGCAAGTGCTTAACCCGCTGAGCCATCCGGGCTTTCCCTGAACTCATTGATTTTGATGACTTCTAGTGCTTCTGTCTTTTTTTTCCTCCTCTTCCACATTGGCAAAATGTTTCCCTTCAAGAACTTTTCACATCCAGGGAAACAAACAAAAAGTCACTCAGGGAGAGATCAGGTGAATAAGGAAGATGTGGCATTAGGGTTATGCCTTTTTTGGCCCAAAGCTGCTAAACACTCAGTGAGGTATGGGCAGGTGCATTGTCATGGTGGAAGAACCAGGTATCTATTTGCCACAGCTCCGGATATTTCTTCCACAAATCAGGATGCAACCTTCTAAAAATTTCCAGATAAAAACTTTGGTTGATCATTTGACCTGAAAGAACAAATTTTGAGTGCATAACCTCCCTTCTCTCACATTAAAGAAAGATAATTCATTTTTTTTTGTTGTTAGTGTGGTCCTTCCTCATAATAATACCCATGCATATAACCAAAGTAGCTCCAGAAAGAGCAGGCTGACATTAAGTCTGTTAACTCAGAATCAAGAGGATGGAGGAGAAGCAAGCTACAGACAGATGAAATGATAGTTCCCAGTGTTAAGTCTGCTTCAGCTGGGACTCAGTGTGGGCTGCTCTCAGGGACAACCTTTGTAACATTTCATAGTGAGCTGCACTTGGCCACACAAGACAGGAGCAAAATTAGAATGATGCTTTCTTCTTTTATATAAGGAGCTGTAGTTTTTGTTTCCCAGTTGATCCTTCTCAGTATCTGAGTCTCTGTCTCTTCCTCACTTCAAGCACAATATCAGTTTTGGTTCATGATACTGGCATCATTTGTCAATGCATGGTGCTCTTTTAGTCATAGATTTATGTATTAGTTAGTAATATATTTGTGATAATGTAATAAGCACACACAGGCCACTATCCAACACAAAAACTAGAACCCTGTCAATAGCCTAGATCTGTGATCCACCCATAGCACTTTGTCTTTGTAGGTCCCTAACATTACTGTGGGCCTTAAAAAAATTATTTTATTGTTTTTGACAGAGACAGAGACAGACACAGAGAGAGACAGAGAGAAAGAGAGGGCCCAAAGTGGTCTCCATAGTTGTACGTCATCAGTTCTTGACATGGTTTCTTCCATATAGGTGGGTGGGGACCGCACAGGGTGGGAACCGGGCTGGGGGCCTCCTGCATGGGAGGCACGCTCTCATGAGCCAGGGGCCAAATCAGGGGGCCTCTCACATGACAAGCTTGCCTGGGTGAGAACTGAACTGGGGCCACACCCCAGTTCAGCATATGGGTCTGAACGGCCCAGGGCTGAGACCAAGACTCAATCCTCAGACCCCAGGGCTGCAAAGCCAGCACTCAACCTGCTGAGCCATCCTGGCTTCCCCTATTGTGGGACTCATGCACTATTTTGCCTACTGTGCTTGATGAATCAATAGTTGACTCTGTACTCATCCAAATTAATTATTTTTCAGAATCTGGTATGTATTAAGCCCGTTCTTTCCTTTTAATGTAAATGTACTTGCCTATATAAATGTAGCGGTGTGTGTGTGTGTGTATATGTGTGTGTGTGTGTGTGTGTGTGTATGCAAATAGTTGTGTGTAAAAAGAGCATGTGGAATGTCCAGCATGTAAAAAGTTTAGAGTTGCCACCTTCATACTGAGAGCAAGAAAGAGCTGAACAAATTGAAAACCAATAACTTTTTGTTACCTGCTAGAGAAGTGAGATCACCAGGCAAACTGCCACCCACAAGTCTTGGCAGACAAATGCAGAGAATCACAGTTGAGATCTACTCACCTGGGGCAGAAGCTGCTAGAGCCACACTGGTGGAAACATTTAGGTGGTGATTTGATAAATTGCTGGAAACTGAATGCACACTAGCTTGAGAGACTCCTGGGGCACAGCCTTAGATTATGTGGGAGTCTCCACACTTTTATCATTTTTATCTCCCATATTCTCACCAGATTCTCACAGGACAAGGCTGAGAAAGATCTCCTCCTAGCTCTGGTGGAGGTAGAGGTAGAGTAATAATTTAGAAATATGCCCAGAGAATTCTCCAAAGCAAAGGCCAACTCCTTAGGGTAAAAGGCTTTCCCAGAGCCTTATCCTACCTGGGAGACTTTGTGTATTACATACATGGGGAAGGGGATGGAAGATAAGAAACATTTGTGAAGGTTATAGTCCAGGGACACAAGTTGACAAAAAGACCGAGATTTAATTATAAAATTATAGAATGCACCCCACACTCCACTGCAAACTGCACACCTTATCACCATACTGGCAGGGCTCCAGTACAATAGCAGCTGAAAGAATTGCAGTGCAGGATACAGACCATCTCTGAGTAGGAGTTCTTCATGAAGCCCAAAGTCAATAGGAAATGTAACACAAGGACCCTAGAGGAATTAGAAGTCTCTGGCACCTACATCAATAGCAAACACTAGGTACAACCCAACTCCTAGCCAGATTGACATAAAATCTCACACTAATATCCTATTTACCTCAATTCTTATTACTCAGTATGACATAACCAACAGTCAATAGTAACAAAAAAAGTACAAGGCATTAGCAAGAAAAAACAAACAAACACAGTTTGAAGAGTTAAAGTAATAATGAGAACCACATTCAGATATAGCACAGACATATTATCAGACAGATAATTTAAGATAACTGTGAGTATTACTTTGAGAGCTCTAATGGAAAAGGTAAACAACATGCAAGAATAGTTCCATATAGTAAACACAGAGATGAAAACTCTGAGGAATAATAAAAAGAAAATTCTGGATATCTCAACTACTGTAATGCAAGAAGAACTTTGATGGACTCATCCGAGACTAAACATAGGTCGATTGGAACTTCATACACTGAAATACAGAAATAAAAAAATGGCGAAAACAGAACAAGATATCCAAGAATTATAGAAAAATTTTAAAAGGTATAATATATGAGTACTAGAATACTAAAAAACAAACAGAATAGTTACACACAACTATTTGCATAGACACACTATTTATTGAAATAATAACATTTGACAGACACCAAACAATAGCCATGTTCTCATTGATTCAAAAACAAAAACAAACAAACAAAAAAAACCACCCTTGGCTTGGATCCTCCTTCTTGGACTCTTTTTAAAAAAGTTAATTGTAAAAAGTATGGTGTCTCATGATACCTGATCCTAGAACACAGGAACACCATAGACTGAAATCAAACACCATTGGTATTTTTTTCATCTTGGAGAAGAAACAAAACTATGGCAATGAATAGGATATCCATATTTTGACATCGTTAGCCCTTAAAACTTTCTGAAAGTTTTGTCATTTAATGATACCTTGATTGCATAAGAATTATGGCTTACATTCTTATATAAGTTGATTTCAGCCAGTGGAAGATATCATGACAACAATTATAGGTTTGGTGAATTAGTATTTCTGTGTGTGTGTGTGTTAACCCAATTGCAGTCCTTAGGATTCAGCTATCTGAATTAATTTGAAAACCACCATGTGTATGAGTGATTAAGTATGTTTATTTTGTTTTTAGTTTGTTCTTTGTTCATACTAGACTCTTAGTTTTCTTTTTCCTTAAGGAAAAACATCATGTATTTTATTCCTTGGTTAAATTGGTACAATAATGGAATTCAGATGGATTGATACTACTTCCTTATAAACTCCCCTTTATTCCAAGGGTTTTTGGGGAATTTTGTGAACAAATTCTTATATGGCTATGAGTGTTAAGGTTACTTGGGCTGGAATATTCAGTGTCTGATCCAGGAGCTTCCCATGAGGATTTTCTCCCAGGCCATTGTTAAAGACTAGTAGAAACTCCTCTCAGAAGGAACCACCTGCTTTGACCATTATCCCCTGAATATTTTATCCTGTTGATCTCCAGTTCATTTTGACCACCCTGGGAAGTACTTTGGGAAAATGGAAGCTGTGTGCACATGTTTTGAATTTTTCCTAACAAGAACCACCTTCTACCCTGTATTTTTGATTAATTGATAAAAATGGGGCAGATACGTCTCTGGTCTTGGCAGATTCCTCTCAATAGAAATTGTGCCTGTCCTTTTACCAATATATGGAAGACAAATGTCATTATAACAATGATTAGCTTTTATTACCAGGAATTGTTATTGCCTTTGCCATTGTTGATGTTTTCCTTCCTTCCTTCCTTCCTTCCTTCCTTCCTTCCTTCCTTCCTTCCTTCCTTCTTTCCTTTCTTCTTTCCTTCCTTCCATCTTCCTATCTTCTTTTCTTCCTTTAATTGTTAAGTTTATTGGAGTGACATAGATTAGCAAAAATTACATAGGTTCCAGGTACCTCATCTGTATGTTGCATTATGTGATCACCACTCAGAATCAGTACTCCTTCCATCATCATATATTTGGCTCTCCCTCCCAGCTCTCCCAATCTCCTCCCTGTTTACCTTCAGGTGACCACTAAACTGTTAACTGTGTCCATAAGTTTTTGTTTCTTTGTTTTCAGTTTTATATTCCATGTAAGAGTAAAGTCATATGGTGTTTTTTCCCCACAATCTGGCTTATTTCATTTAGCATGATGATCTCAAGGTCCATCCCATTTTGTCACAAATGGGAGAATTTAATCTTCTTATACACGAGTCATATTTCATTGTGTATATGTACTACAGCTTCTTTATCTAGTCATCTATCAAAGGACACTTTAGTTGTTTCTATATCTTGGCCACATTGAACAGTGCTGCAATGAACATTGGGGTACACATGTTTTTACCAACTATGGTTTTCAAGTTTTGGGGGTAGATACCCAGAAGGAGGATTGCTGGGTCATAGGATAACTCCATTCCCAATTTTCTGAGGAATTTTCATACTGTCTTCCATAGTGGTTGTACCAGTTTTCATTCCCACCAGCAGTGTAGGAGGGTTACTTTTTCTCCACAGCCTCTCTAGCACTTATTCCACGTTTTGTTGGTTATAGCCATTCTAGCAGGTGTGAGGTGGTATCTCATTGTGGTTTTGATTTTCATTTCCCTAATAGCTAATGAAGTTGAGCATTTTTTCATATGTCTGTTGGCCATTTGTGTGCCATCATGAATGAGTTGTCTGTTAATCCTCTGGCCATTTTTAAATTGAATTGTTTGTTTTTTTTGTTATTGAGTTGTACCAGATCTTTATATATTTTAGATAACAGCCCCTTGTCAGAAGCGCTGTTTGCAAATATTTTTTCCCATCAGGTTGATCGTCTCTTTGCTTCGTTGATGGTTCCCTTTGCTGTACAGAAGCTTATTAGTTTGATATAGTCTCATTCATTTATTTTTGCTTTTATTTTCTTGCCTTTGAGGTCAGGTTCATGAAAATCTCCCTGAACCTAAGGTTTAGCACCACATTTTCATATGTGTAGTTTATTGTTTTGCATCTTATTTGGAGGTCTTTGATCCATTTTGAGTTAATTTTGTTATGTGGTGACAGTTTGCAGTTGAGTATGTGGTTTTTAAAATTTCCCAGCACCATTTACTGAAGAGGCTTTCAGTATATTTTTTGTTCCTTTGTCAAAAATTATCTGACCATGTATTTCTGGGTTTTTGATTCTGTTCCATTGGCCTGTGTGTCTGTTTTACTGTCAATATCAAGCAGTTATGATTATTGAGGCTTTGTAGTACTGATTGAAATCAGGGAGCATGAAGCCTTATTTATTTGTTTGTTTGTTAGTTGGTTGGTAGGGTTGGCTTTTGGTGATTCAGGAGTGTCTGTGGTTCCAGACAAATCTGATAATGAAAAACAATCTATTTCTTGAAAGAATGTCTGTGGGATTTTTATGAGAATTGCATTAAATCTGAAATTGCTTTGGGTAATATGGCCACTTTAACTATGTTGATTCTTCCAATCCATGAACATGAAATATCTTTCCATTTCTTTGTGTCTTCTTCAATTTCTTTTAAGAATGTCTTATAGTTTTCAGTGTGTAAGTCCTTCACATTCTTTATTAGGTTTTTATTCCTAGGAATTTTGTTTTGTTGTTGCAATCACAAAAGGTATTGATTTTCTCATTTCTTTTTCTAAAGTTTCACTGTTGGCACATAATGCAATTGATTTCTGTACATTAATTTTGTATCCTGAAACTTTATTGTATTTGTTTATAGTTTCTAATAGTTTTCTGGTTGAGTCTTTAAAATTTTCTATATAAAGGATCATGTCATCTGCAAAAAGTGACAGTTTGAATTTTTCTTTCCCAATTTGGATACCTTTTATTCCTTTCTCTTGCATTATTGTTCTGGCTTGAACCTCCAGTACAATATTGAATAGTAGTGGTAACAGGGGTCACCCCTGTCTTGTTCCTGATTTTAGGAGAATAGGCTTTTAGCTTCTTCCCATTCATTATATAAACTGAGAGTTTATTGTGTATGGCCTTTAGTATTTTGAGATACTTTTCTTCTATTCCCAGTTTATTTAGTGTTTTGGTCATAAATGGATGTGGTATCTTGTCAAATGTGTTTTCTGCATCAATTGATATCATCATATGGTTTTTATTTTTTATTTTGCTTATATGGTGTATCATGTTGATTGACTTGCATCTATCCCTGTGCCCCTGGGATGAATCCCTTTTGATTGTGTGTGTGTGTGTGTGTGTGTGTGTGTGTTAAATGCATTGTATTCTGTTTGCTAATATTTTGTTCAGGATTTTTGCATTAGTGTTCATCAGAGATATTGGTCTATAGTTTTCTTTTGTGTGTGTTACCCTTACAGGGTTTTGTTATGAGTGTAATGTGGTCCTCATAGAATGAGTTGGGGGATATTGACTTCTTTTCAATGTTTTGGAAGAGTCTGAAGAGGATAGGCATTACTTCTTCTTTGAATGACTGGTAGAACTCATTGGTGAGACTGTCTGATAGACGTCTTTTGACTTTAGGGTGATTTCAAATGATTGTTTCAAGTTCTTTACTGTAGACTAGTTGATTTACATTATCTAGTTCTTGATTCAGTCTAGGTAAATTGTATGTTTCTAGAAACTTGTCTATTTTTTCTAAATTGTTGAAATTGGTAGCATAATGTTTTTCAAAATATTTTCTTATGGGGGATGCTGGAATAGTTCAGCAGGTTGCGTGCTTGCCTTGCAACCATGATGTTTAGGGCCTGAATTCTGGCCTAGTCCATGTAAACCCATATTGTGAACTGGGGTGCGACTTTAATGTAAAAGACCCCCATTTTGGTTCTTGCCCTGTGCAGACGCACATCCACCTGTGTGGAATGAACCTATTTCAAAACTAATGATGTACAACTATGAAGACTGTTCTGGGCCCTTGTTCTTCCCTCTGCCTCTCCCCGCCGCCTCTCTCTCTTTCTCTCACTTTCAGTCTCTCTCAAATAATAAAATAAATTTTTAGAAAACTAGACAAATATTTCTTATGATTCTTTGTGTTTTTGTGGTCTCAGTCATAATTTCTCCCCTTTCATTTCTAATTTTGGTTACCTGCCTCTTTTCTCTTTGTCCTTTGGTGAGTTCAGCAAAGAGTTTTTCTATTTTTTCAAAGAAACAGCTATTTGTTGCATTAATTTTTGTATTATTTTTATATTCTCAATTTCATTTAGTTCTGCTTTAATTTTTTTTTTCCTTCTTACTGTACTTTTGCTGTTTTTCTTCTATTTCTAGTTCTTTAAGATGTGATGCTAGGATGTTTAGTTGTGAGTTTTCTTGTTACTTGAGATAAGCTTAAAATGATATAAATTTCTCTTATTACTGCTTTCACTATGTCCCAATAATTTTGATAGTGTGTTTTTATTGTAATTAGTTTCTATGTATTTTTATTGCTTGCTTTATTTCTTTGACCCAGTCATTTTTTTAATAACATGCTGTTTAATCTCCACATATATGCAATTTTTTATGTGCTTTCTTTTGGTAGTTGGTCTCCAATTTAAAAGCTTTGTGGTTTAATACACTTGGTATGGTTTCAATCTTCTTGAATTTGCTAAGTTTTGTGTTCCAGTATATGGTCTATCCTTAAGAATGTTCCATGTGCACTAGAAAAAAATGTATAGTCTTGTGTTGTAGAATGGAGTAGCCTATAGATGTCAATTATGTCCAATTGCTGTAATGTATCATTTAAAGTTTATATTTCCATATTTATTTTCTGTTTGGATGATCTGTCCATGGCTGTCAAAGGGGTATTTAGGTCCCCTACTGTAATTGTGTTTTTGTCAACTTAGTCTATTAAATCTGTTAGTAGTTGCTTTGTAAAGTTGGGTGCTTCCTAACTAGGGGCATATATATTAATGAGTGTCATGTCTTCTTGATGTATTTTCCCTTTTATCATTATAAAATGCTCTAATTAATCTCTTATTACGTCTTTTATCCTGATGTCTGTTTCATCCAAAATCAGTATAGCAACTCCTGCTTTTCTTTGGTTGCCATTTGCTTGGAGTACTGTTTTCTACTGTTTCACTTTGAGTCTGTGTTTGTCCTTGTGGCTGAGGTGTATCTCTTGGAGAGAGCAAGTGAATGGGTTTTGTTTTTTAATCCAATCTGCTACTCTGTGCCCCCCCCCTTTTTGTGATTTCAGTTCATTTACATTTAGGGTGATGATTGATATATGAAGATTTCTTATAGCCATTTCTTCCTCCCTTCTTATTTCTTTGTTGTCCCAACTCTTGTCCATTTATTTTGATGTTTTTTGGTTTCAGGTTGAATAACCTCTTTCAGTACTTCATGAAATGTTGGCCTTCGGCTGGAGCATTCCCTCAGCTTCTGAATGTCTAAAAAGGTCTTTATTCCTCCATATCTAAAGGATAAATTTTCTGTATACAGTATTCTTGGCTGGTAGTTTTTCCCTTTAAAATTTTTAAAATTTGGTTCTACTTTCTCCTGGCTTGTAGAGTTTTTGCTGAGAAGCCTGAAGATAGCCCGATGAGTTTTTATTTAAATGTTATATATATATTTTTCTTCTTGGCTGCCTTGAGAATCATTTCTTTGTCTTTGATATTTGACATTTTCAAAATAATGTGTCCAGGTATCTAGTGGTTCTGTTTATCCTTTAATTTGAGGTTCAGTTCGTTTCATAGGTTTAGAAAGTTCTTGTCTACTATTCATTTGATTATGTCACTTGTAGAGTTATGTTTTATGTCTTCTGATATACCTGTTATTCTAATGTTGGTCATATTAATGGAGTCAGATAGTTCTTGAAGAGTTCTTTCAATTCTTTTGACTCTCAAATCTCTCTCTTCTTCCTTCTATAAAATTTCCATATTTCTATCTTCAATATTGCTAATTATTTCCTCCACCTGGTCTGACATGTTTGCAATACTGGTTAATTATTTTCTAATTTCTCCTATTGAACTTTTAATCTCCAGTATTTCCTTTTGGTTCTTTTCTATAGCTTCAATTTTCTTTTTTTTGGAGGGGTGGGGGTTAAAATATTTATTTTGTAGCTTGGTGATTGCCGGAGGGAGGGGGAGGAGGGGGGAGGGAGAGAAGG
>PVKE010029687.1:0-20084 GCA_004027555.1 Craseonycteris thonglongyai | reverse complement strand
ATGTATAAGAAAACTGCACTAAAACATTTTAATGTAACAATAAATGTTTATATTTGTTTTGTTAATATAAAATTATACTTTATATTATTCATATAACACAGTAATTTTAAATAAGAAATTAGAATGACAGAAATTTAAAGAGCAAGTTTTTTGAATTTCAACATGTTTCATACAGAAGTAAAGTGTTTAATTCATTTGATTGAACATAAATGGGGAGGTTATTTTATTTTTTCACATTATAAAAACTGGCCTATAATCAGTAACTATTCACTTCTATGCCAGTGGTCAGTGTATTCATCATATGTGACATTAGTCATAGGGGTAGGATGATAGCAAAAATATGTGAATAATTTTGTCAAGTCCTTAAGTGGTATCCTAAGGATGATGACAGTAGTATATTTACAGATTTTAGAAAAAGGTTTTTGTTCTCTAAATTCTGTCTTTCTTTTCTTTTTTTTTAAGTTTTATTTTATTGTTTTTGACAGAGACTGAGAGACAGAGAGAGAGTGAGAGAGAGAGAGAGAGAGAGAGAGAGAGAGAGAGAAGAGGGAGGGCACACAGCAATCTCCATAGTTGTACATCATCAGTTTTCAACATAGTGTGATTCCACACTGGAAAGCAGGGGTCGCAGGGTAGAAACTGGGCTTGGGACCTCCCGAGTAAGAGGCACACCCTCTTGAACCAGGAGCCGAACCAGGGGGTGAGAACTAAACTGGGGGCCTACCGCATGGGAAGCACACCCCAGTATAGCATGAGTCCTCACAGGCCAGGTCCAGGATTCGATCTTTGGTTCCTGGGGCTGCAAAGTAAGCATTTAACCCACTGAGCCATCCTATTTTTCCATCTGTGTTTATTTTCAAAGAACACCATATTTCTGCTAATAGAAAATTAAATTTCATGATTGAATTATTTTTTTAAATTTCTGTGGGCTTAATGTTATTCATATTTAAAATGCAAAGGAAATATAAAATATTTGTTGTCTTCCTAAATATTACTTGGAAATATTCATCATTATGGAAAGAAATAGAGTAGATCGGTACTAGGTATGAAAATAATAATATAAAAATCAACCCTGCTTTTAACACACTAAATTCAAAGATCTATGAATGCAAATATTTTGTATATATCTCTCCTTTTCAGGAAAATTATGATTTTCTTATTTAAAGATTATGAGTAATCCCTATTGTGTTATTTGAAAGAATAAGAACCAAGAGTAAAAGTCTTAGACAAAGAAAACTGTATGGGAAAGAAGAAAAATCCGTACCCCAATCTTCATTGCAGCACTGTTCATGATGGCCAAGTTATGGAAACAACCAAAGTACCCTTTCCTAAACAAGTGGGTAAAAAAGCGGCGGTACATTTACACAATGGAATATCATTATAAGAAGAGATGAAATACTGCCATTTGTGACAACATGAAAGGAACTTGAGATCATCATGCTAAGCGACATCAGGCAGACAGAAAAAGCTAAGAACCATATGATGTCACTCATATGTGGAATATAAAACTGAAAGCAACAAAGAAACAAAACCTCATGGACATAGTCAATAGTTTAGAGGTGACCTGAGGGTAAGGAGGAAGCGGGTGGGGGAGAAAGGAGGGGGAGCTAACTATGTGGTGATGGGAAGAAAGCTTACTCTGAGTGGTGAACACATAATACATAGATAAAGTACTATAGAACTGTACACCCAGAAGCTGTGTAATTTTTACTATCCAACCTCACCCTATTTTAAAGGGGCCCTCAGTTAAAAGAAAGAGAGGTAGAATTTTAAATGGGGCAGAAAACAACGGTACTGTCTCGTTTCTAGTGGTATGTATGGTCAGTCTAGTATTACTGGGCTGATCATACGTACCTTTGAAATGGGACAGTACCATTTAAAATAATATTTCTGGTCAGCCTAATCTTGGAAAACCCAGGGTTATATAAACATTCTTGTATATACTGGATAAAAGATTGGACATATGTTACCCAACAAATTTAGTAAAGTTGGGTAGGTTAAATAAAGGTTACATAAATATTCAGTCTTGCAAATGTAAGATTAAGCTCTTCTGTATTTCTTAATCCAATAAGAGAACAAGAAGGTGCAAACCAAATACATTGAGTCATAAAATAAGAAAGAATTACAAAAGTTCAGATATTCATACAAAATTTATTTTAGTATAGATATTCTCTGCAAAATAGAAATATTTAAAAGTTTTTTAAACCTCCCAAAGAGTCTGAAGTTTATTTCTTTTCAATTGTGAATAACAGATACCAATTATCCACTATTCACCATTACAAATCAAATATATGTATGATATTATTTATATGATTTTAACTAGTAGCTTAACTTTATATTACTCCAAAGTTGATCGAATGGACAGCATTTAATACCTTTAGTCACAATGTTGATTTGCTTTGTCTTGTTTTTCCCATACAATTTTATATTGGTCAAGTATAAATTATTGTATCATGGGAGATTTTAGGAACCCAACCCTTCCAGTGGGAAACAGTCTACTGTTTATGAAATCACCTGTCAATAAAATAATACAGTCAAATGAAAATGCAGGATAGAATGTAGTGGATGAAAAGAAAATACTATTATATCTTAGACATAGTTAATTATTATTACACTTTTTATTCCTTGTCACAAATAAATTTTTGTCAAATTTTAAAAAGTGGCATATTAAAATAAGACTTAATATAAATTGCAGAAACAGAGTTCCAATAAATTCTATTATTATCACAGCAAGTAAAAAACAAATAACTATAATGCAGTCCACCTGTTTTGAATTATGGTGTTAGCAAAGGTAATAGCAAATGTCGTTAGTATTAAATTATTTTTGATAATTGAAATCATAAGCATTAGTAGGAAACCACTACTTATAGTTAGTTACATAATAGGCTATTTGATTTTTAAAAGAAATCAGTCAAGTATTTAGAATAGTTTTTCAAAATTACAGCTTAACTATTAATAGCCCAAGCAAGCACAAAATTACTGATTCTAAAGTTGGTGCAATCTCTCAAAAATACATTATGTGTTTTTAGCAGTATAATTGTAGTGTAGCATATTTTTTTCTTTTTCAGTTATTCTACTTTTAAAGCTATTGAGAGACATACCTGCAATGAGGTCAACTTATTCTTATAAGAATGATCAAACAACAATAAGTCCAACACTATTTAAATATTTAAAATATAAAATATTAGCTTTGGAAGAAGGGAGAGGAGTGTGAATAAAATAAGGGAAGCTATATCTTTCCTCTTTTGCCAGCTTGGATATAAAAAATAAATGGCATCTTTCTCTCTAATGTATTGGTGGGTATCAAAAGGTCTCTTCTGAAATTTTGAGTCTCTATGACAAATAATTAAATTGCTGAAGAGATAGCATAGAAGGGCATAAATACCTAACAAATTAGGGATGTACAAGATCATATACTTTGCCTATACACAGTCCCATTTGGGTTATATGTATACTCATTAAATACAATGAATAGGATTTAATTTTGGTGAAGTACAAAGTGAAACACTTCAGTAGGAATCCAAGTATTGCCCTTGGTTAGCTGCAAAAATTCGACAAGTCATGTAATCTTTACTATTTTTAGTTTTCCTGCCTAAAAAATAACTGCAATAAAATATATATAAACAGCAATATATTCTAGCTAAAATGTTATACTAATAATATTAATAGCTGCCATTGATTTGATACTTACTATGTATCAGGACATATTTAATTCTCATAACAACACAAAGTTAGACATTATGATATCTACTTAATGCACAAGAAAACTGAAGGTAGAAAGCCTGACTTTAAAGCATATAACTGCTATTAAGGATAATTATACCTTCTTTGCCTAGGTTGCAGGCAGTTGTGAATGTATAATAATAAAAAAAAAATGTGTTCAGAATCTTTGCAAATTAACTTGCTAGATGTGAGTTGTTAGTTATTAGAGTATGGTATGTAAACATGAGTTTTCCAAAGGAAAATAAGTTTTTTTAACTCCTAAATTCATGAAGAAATAGTATAGTATGATCATAAACTTTTAGAATCAGAAATAAAACAACAGCCTTCAAGATCATCTAGGCCTCTGTATTCCTTAAGTTCAAAAATAAGACACAACAGAGTTAAATAAATTGCTTAAAACAGCATGCAGTGTATAGCAGCAGATCTGGGAAGAGAAGTAAATTTCTTAGACTCTGAATTCTATCTTTCTTAGCACCCTCCCCCTAATCATTCACACACCCCTCCTACACACAAAAAAAGTGCACCTTGAGTATTTGACTTTTCATGAATAATTATCCTTTAAGTATCCACAGATTGGGGAAAAAGTTAAATTCTAAATAATCATTTGATTATTAAACTAAACATAGTTTGATTCTAAAACTAAGCACACTACACATTATTTCAAAGTGATGTCTAAAGAGAATAGGCTAGTTTTTCAAAGTACTTTAAATTAGAACAAAGTACTATCTCATCAGCCCAGCTGCTCATAATGTGGACAGAACATTATATACTCAGTCTTCAAACATGAGCCTTGGGGAGAAGACAGTGGACATATAGTAAGAAAATGATCACTCTATAGGAAAATAAACAAATCGACAAATCTGAGCTGCCAAATCCAGGACAAGATGTAAAACATTTCAAGCCATTTATGCAACTACATTAGGAGTACAAAATATAGGCAAAATAAATTAACCAAAAGAAAATAAATGTGATGTGCAAAGATGGACAAGATGCTCAGCTGAGTAAAAAACATAATTCAGGAATAGAATAAATATTTACATGTGCTTTATGAAATAAGACAACTTACTAAGAAATTGAATTGTGTAAATTAAGTGTTCATAGATAAGCAGTTAAAACAATAAATCCAAATAAAAGAAAAATTGAACTTTATAGAAACAAAATAAGGCTCAAAACAATCTATGGTAAAATAAATCAACAAATTGGAAACAAGAGGAGAAAAAGTCCATGTGGCTGAAAGTTGAGTTACTAACATAGTAAAAAGAGTTATGTAACCAGAATCATGTATATAGAAAAAAAGGAAGAAGAAAAGGAGCAATTTCACAAATCATAAAAAAATAATAAATAGGGATGTCAAACAATATAAAACATTTAAAATAAAGCATCTCTGAAATAGTGATCTGAAGAAATAAAATTGAAAATGACCCAAACTATAAAAAATGTTCCCTTAAAATAAAGAAACCACCATATTCCAAGGAAAAAACAAAATGAGGTAGAATGCTCAAATGCAGGTACATATCCTAGTTCAGTTGCTGAATTTCAAGGCTAAAGATTTATTTCTTCAATAAACCAAGAAGACAAATTTTTGGACGAAAGTATTGACATCAACAATGCTGGTAAATATATCCTTGTATTTTCAAAGTAACAATGAGTGTAGTAATATTTATATATGTAGCAATATATCCAGTCAAAATGTCATTAAACTATATATGCAAGACTTAAAATTCTCAAATATACAGAGTATTTGAAATCAGGATCTATAATACTTTTCATCACTATATTGTGTGATGGCAGCAAATGATAAAAATGCAATTGGGGATAACTTATAATGAAGACATTGTTAATGCAGAAATTAAGTAAAAAAAGAATTGGTGGTGGTCAATGAATAGCTATGGTACAAATATTAAACATACTAAATTTTTAAATATTTATTTATGTATTTTTATTGTTTTTGAGAGAGAGACAGAGACAGAGACAGAGACAGAGAGAAGGGGGAGAGCCTAGAGCAGTCTCCATAGTTGCATATCATTTGTTTTTCCACATAGTTTCATTCCATAGGTGGGTGCCGGGTTGCACAGGGCAGGAACTGGGCCAGGGTCTCACCCCAGTGAGAACCAAACTGGGCACTGCCCAGTTCAGCATATGGGTCCACACAGGCCAGGGCCGGGATTCGATCCTCGGTCCGCGGGGTTGCAAATTGAGTGCTTAACCCACTGAGCCATCCTGGCTTCCCCTAAACATACTAAATTAAAAAAAAAATACGTATCAATGAGAATGAAAGTTACATAAACATTCACAACATAAAAACGATGATACAGCTTACAGAAATAAGGAGATTAGTGAAAGGAGATTGAAGAAAGACTACAAATCCTTAAATTCGTGAATATATCAAAAGTTTTTACATGTTGTTACAAAATACATGTTTCTAGCCTTTTAATTTTTCATAATTAATTGCATTAAGTAATTTATTTTAATTTAGAAAACTTTTATGAGATAAAATCTGTTGTGGTGAAGAAATAATCATTATAAATTAATCAATAACTATTATTTTATTTTTACATTAAAAATACTTTCATTTACTAAAATTTTAACTTAATATATTTGATATAGTGTATTTAATATGATCTTTTTTGATATGAATGTGTCATTTGTATTAACTTATCTTACCAATTTATTGAGGTATAACTGACAAAAAATAAATTACACTTATTTAAAGTGTATAATTTGATATGTATTGACATACGAGGGCTGTTCAGAAAGTATCCAGCCATGTAATATGAAAATTAGAGGCATTTATGGTTGGATTGTTTCCAGACGCCCTTGCATAGTTTGACAAATCTGTGAAATCAGAACCAGAACTATGGTAGAGAACATGTCCATCACCTACAGGTTTCTACACGTTCATTAGTAATCCCATTCTTTGAATCCTCCTTCTCCTTTTCCATCTAATCCCCAGATAAGAAATGATCTGTTCATTTTCACTAAAGACTAGCTTGCACTTTCTAGAATTTGATATAAATGGAATCAAGCATTATCTCGTCTTCTGTTATGGCAGTGATAGTCTGGCTTCTTTAATCACTAAGAATAATGATTGTAAGTTTCCTTCAGGTTGTTAATGTGTTCCTTCCTTGCGTGGACATTCCATAGCTTGTCCATTCACTTATTTGTGGACATTTGGTTTGTTTCCAGTTTTTGGCAATTATAACCAAAAATGTTATAAATAAATGATTCATTACAACATATAATAAAGACAAAATACTGATGTAAATGTTTAAAATATAGAATATCATTAATAGTATAAAGAATGAGAATCACTCTTATTTAAATATAAAACATAAATTTGTGAGTACTCAGTTAACTGGTCTATCACATCAAAGAATATAAATAATATAAACCAAATATAGAAAAAAAAGGAAAATGTTTTATTACTGCATTGTCAGGGAATCTGATGATATCAAATAGTTAGCTCCTTCTCAAAAATGACTTGATGGAGTATCACCGAATGAAGACCTAAAAATGTAAATCTTTATTTTCTGTTAATTTTTAAACTAGAAGACTGCCCTTTAAAATTGGTTTGTTGTTTTTTTTTCTTTACAAAATAAGATGCAAACTCATCTTTCAGCAGAGTTCCTATGTCTGAACATAATCACCTGGGTGGCTCATTTTAGCTATGTAGAAATAAAGGAAGAAACTATACATTATTCTGGAAAAGTAGTATAAAGGGCTATGATTTAGCCTGGAGCAGGCTGGAGACTTAGATAAGCTTTCTGGTGGATGATTTAGGCAATATTCTTTCTCAGTGCAACTATTTGCCTTCAAAAATTTGTGGAGAAACCAGAAATTTTCAGGAAGGAACATTTTCTTTTAAAAGTTCAGCATTTTTAAAATTATTAAATTATTGAGGTGACATTGGTTGGTAAAAATTACATAGGTTCCAAATGTACGATTCTACATTGCATCATCTATGTATTATATTATGTGCTCACCACCCAGAAGCAGCTCTCCTTCTATCCCCATATATTTGATGCCCCCTCCCTATTCTCCCCCCCCCCCACTTACTCTCGAGTAACCACTAAACTATTGACTGTCTCTAAGAGCTTTCGTTTCTTTGTTACTTTCAGCATTTTGAACAACTGATGGGCTGAGGTAACAACCATTAAGAAAACTGCTTCAGAAACCCGTGAGGAGTTTCTGTAAGAACTGCATGATGCAGGAATAGGAATTCTTGTCTTATGAGTTAAACACAACTCCTGAGTCAAGATTTTTAAGGAAAGCATGGGTTAATGCACAGAGGTACATGACAATGGAGAACAACATATGATGATCAAGCAGGATCATAATTGTATAACACAAATGCTTTAAAAAATAACCAAATACCCAGTCAAAAAAATTGCTGCCCTGCAATTTTTCAGATCAGTTCCATGTAATTAATCAAAGGTTAAAATTTTATGTTGTTCTAATCATGTTAATGTTATGATGTGCTTGCTGTTGGATTTGGTAAATGAAGGAGACAGGAATGAGAATGGTAGTTGGAAAGTGCACCTGCACAAAAATGTAATGACTTTTAATTAGCATTAAGGTTACAAGGTACTCAGCTTGCTGTGAGAACATGGATTATTTGCTGAAGATACAGTAAACAGCATCTTGCTACTCTGACGTAAGAAATAAAATTACATGTAGACTGTTCAGAATGTTATCATCACAAGTGTAGAAAGTCTATTTGTTTCTCTTCTAAGGTTAGGAAATGAAAGAAGACAAGTAGGAAAATGGAATGCAATATAAAGGCACTGATGCTTTCCAATAATCTCCAGATCTTTCCTCTTGCTTCTCAATTATCCTGTTGACTGAGTATGAATTTACTAATCTAAACATGTACCGGATTGTTTTATCTGTTATGTAAATAATGTTTATTTTAACACTGTGGTTTGTTTTCTCTGCTACAATTATATTAAGTTTAGGTGAAATAAATTCTAAAAATACTCAATTATATTCATTTTCAATTATGATTGAAGGAAATAAAATAAGCACCGAGTGATTTGTAACATGATAAAAATTATTTTGAAAAGCATCCAGTTTCCAAATATGTCTGTTTTATTTGGGAAGTTTATTATATTTGTCTATGATTCAAATTTCAAGTTTACTTGGCATAATATGGCAAAAGTTAACTACCTGTGTATAATCACATCTTTAAATATAATGGATAAATGTGCCAAGGTCTCGCTCTATACATACATTATAAGGGCAGGGACCCTATGTTTTAGAAATGTGTATACTAGAGGAAAAAGAACAATTCAGAGGTCCTATAGATAAATATGAAGAACAGAAGGATCATGAGAGAAATAAAAATATAAAGTGTAAATAAAAATTTCAAAGCCAGAGAAAGATCTGAAGATTCCTAATAGGTAATGTTGAAGAAAGTAGCATTGTTAACTGTTGTTGTTCTTGTAGTCGGCTCATGCAAACAGCTAAACAATGATGACTCTCCTCTATATCTGGCATGTGGAAGTAAATGTTTAAAACCAGATATTCCCTGGGCAATCTTGTTAATCTTTCTCCAATTTTTAAGACAGTTTGAATGGACTCACTCTATCATATATTCTTTGGGATTCTTTGGGGTCTAAAAGCATGGTGTATTTTATATTTCTGCTCAGCACAAGTATATATACCGGTATTTGAATCTTCTATGTAATTTGGTAGAGCAAAGTGAAACATGACACTAGGCTAACTGTGGCCCCAGTCCTGTCACTAATCAGGAGTATGATTTAGTTAAATCAGTTAACCTTTCTGGCTACATTGTCATTATTTATAAAATATCTATCGTACTCTAGAAATAAGAATAAAATAAAATATAGTACTTGAAGGAATTTTTAAAAACTATAACATTCCGTACCTACAATTGCAGATCAGTCTATCAGATCTCACAGTCCCCTCCAAAAATAAATAAAATCCCCTTTATTTTTTGTAATAATATATGTTATTTAAAACTAAGATCCTATCTAACCTACTTCATGGTAATTATAGCTAGTAATACTGTATTATATACCTGAAAGTTGCTAAGAGAGTAGCTCTTAAACGTTCTCACCACAAAAAATAAATAGTAATTTTGTGATAGGGTAGAGTTGTTATTTAATGCTAAGGTGGTGATCATTTTACAATATATAAATGTATCAAACCAACACATTGTACACCTTAAACTTATACAGTGTTATGTGTCAATTATATTTTAATAAAGCTGGAAAAAACTAAAATAATAAAAATAAGATCCTAATTAAGAATAAATCCAAACATTTATTCTCCCTGGGCCTACCTTAGCTGTATAATCATTAATTGTTATTCAGATAATTAAGCTAATATCCATTCCTTCCTATTTTTAACATAAAACCATAAGAAAATATTCTCATTACCCAATTCATAAATAAAACTTCCTAGCAAATTATCAGGCAATACAAGTTAATGTAACACTCATTTAAGAGATAAATAAAATAGTATAGTATAGTACTTAAATAGTCCTACAGATTAGTTCATATTACCTACATAAATCAAGTTGGCTCTACAAACATAAACATTTCTTTCCTTATAAATAAGATTATTCTCTTCTCTGGAATAAGCATTAAAGCAATAATATACTGTACTACAGAAATGTTAAAAAAAGATTAGATATTCTGATTAAGTTGGCTATTTTAATATGCTGTGTTTTTTCTTAAGATCACTGTTATGCATAAAAACCCACAAACACAGTAGATTCAATTTGACCTCTCTTTATACATGTGCCTTATTAATCAGAATACCTGAAGCTTTTCTACATCCTTTGGTAATTATGGAATCTGGCTTCTTGGTAATTACGTTAACTGGCTTCTTTGGCCCTCTGGTACTCAATTTTTAAAATCTAGTCAACATAAACTTTTCTCTAGCTAAGCAGACATTTTAAGTTATATCATTTCTTAATATTTATTTATTTATTTTTAATTGTTTATTAACAGAGAGAGAGAGAGAGAGAGAGAGAGAGAGATACAGAGACAGAGAGAGAACTGAACTGGGGGAGCTCCCAGTTCAGCACATGGTTCCGCACGGGCCGGGGCCGGGATTCGATCCTCGGTCCCTGGCGCTACAAAGTGAGCGCTTAACCCACTGAGCCATCCCGGCTTCCCCTATATCATTTCATAATTTTTATTGCTGATAGAAATTAAAGTAAGTAAGCAAACAATGCAAAGTTTTTTTTTAAAAAGCAGTCTTATGGTGACTAGAACTTTAAAATTATTTTATTCAATGTGATACAATACACATTAATTGTACATTAAATCCCATCTTTTCCAGCCAAGGCAATGCATTTGATTTCCCCTGTTGAATATACTTATGGAATCAGATTAGGTATGGGTAAAAATTTTGAACTTCAGCTCTCTGGGAATGAAAACACTAGTAGTAGTAAGGGAGTCAACTCCTTACCTAAGCCACTAGTGGGAGCAGGCCATGCCTTGATCCCAGCATATCTCTCTAGACACAGGTTTGCCTTTTCTGTATTCAGTTTTCACCCTAGCAATACTGAATCTGCCCCTTTGTCGCCCATATATAACATACTATTTTTGGTCCTCGGAGTCTGTTCTCATGCTGCTTTCTTTGCCCCTATACCTTTCCCAAACAAATTCTGGAATACCTTCAAAACTCAGCTACATATCACCCCAATGAAGATTTTTGCTTCCCTCCTTCCACTACAAAGAACTGAATCTCCTACCTCCATTGACATTCTCTATTAATTATCAAGTCCTTGTAGAATCCCTACTAATTAGCACAGAAATGATCCATGACTATTTCTGACTACCAAACCAGGCTGGAAATTCTTAAGGCTAGGCATCAGATATTAACAACCTTTGCATCTTTAACAATTTGTCCAATTGTTGATACGTAAATACTCAGTTGTGCTTTTTCAATTGATGTGAAGAAAAAACTTAGAGATAATCAGATAAGCTATGAGATCTTCCTAGGAAGAAATTTAAATTTCTGGTTTGTGTATTTAGATCCACAAACCAGACTTTTTTCTTTCAATCTGCATATTATGGAGCTAATTAGTTCTTATGGCATAAAAAATAATGCAAAATTAAAAATAAAAATTTTCTGGTAATTGAATATAAAAGATTGCATAGAAATGTGTTCATTTAACTCGATACTTAGAATATCTAACTGCCTTTTTTCCACCAATTAAATATTGTGTTAATTAGGCTTGGTGTTTTGAAAGTGTCTCTTAATCACATAGATATAAGTCATGAACATATAAGTCAATTTGATCAGATTTATTTCCCACTTATATCTATCTATACTAAAAGAATGGAGCTTTATTTTATTAATTTATAATTCACATTTTGTTTACTTCCAGAAAGCAAAGGTGTTGATTCAATTTACTTTGGAGTATAAAGGAACTGGACAATTTTTTAGCATCATAAGGAAAAAAAAATGTTGAAGCTAGACAAAGGCAAACAGAAAGAAGAAAGAAAAATGCCAATTGGCTCTCAAGCAAAAAAAAAGCATTTATTTACCATCTAACATAAACTTAGAACTATGACTTTGAAATAATATTGTTTTTTCCAGAGTTCATGAACATTTTTATGAGGACTATTGTTCTTAAGTTTAAATAACTGCTTTATAAATAAACTTTAGTAGGTAACAATAAAACTGTGTTCTGCTTCGATGTTGAGAAATGGGTAAGAAAGTTTAGTTGTCTAGTTCTGTAGAACCTAAAATATTTTTCTGCCCTATAGAATATTCAAACAAAACATGTTTCAGAGCAGTGGGTTGGGAGTGTCAGAGGTAAGCTTTTCCCAATATCCACTAGATACATATGTAGAGTCCATTAATTTTACATTAGTATACTTTCAAAATGTCTTTAATATCATGTTGACAATAATTATTAGTTTGAAAATGCATAATATTTAATATAAGTTGCCTGTGATATATGGAAGTAGTGTTTTAACAGTGTATTTCTAATACTGTACAACAATAATAACAATCTATATTACAAGTTCCAAGGAGGACTAAAGAACACCAAGAGCTATATAGCTCTGATTTCTAATAAGGAAAACAAGAATAAGTCAACACCTATTGGATAGTAATATTTATTAGCTTTAACAATGACAATTTATTACTGGCAATTAACTATAATTTGCTGCTTTATCAAAGGAATGTATTTTGCACATCATTTAAAAGTGGAAACAATAAAATAGTATGCTTTTTTTTTCCTGTTTCTGTCTTTGCCTTTTTTCTCAATTTTAGTCTTCACCAGTAAAGAAGACCATAATGCCAAGATACTCAGCTGAGTATATGCTGTTTTCATCAGTACTTTCCTGAATTATGTCACAATCATTAATTTTTTAATTATTTTCATGTTTGGGTTTATTTTTTTTTAACATAAAGATACTGATGTTTTTCTTTATACTCTGTGCATACATGACTATGTCAATGAATAGTGTATGATGATAAGACCAGAAAAAAAATAAAAAATGAAATAGTGAAAAATCAAAGACTGGTATAAAGAACATTAAAATATCTCCTGAAATTTTATTCTATATAAACTGAATACAGCTGTTTGTGAGAACAGGAAACTACATCAAATAAATTGATTTGTCATTAAACTAGTCAATCAAATCAACATTCATAATGCAAAAGGTAAATCAGTTCAAATATATACTGCAGAGCCAGAATTCTCAGGGTAGATATTGTTCATTGATTTAATATATCATTTAATCATTGTATATATTATTTTTAAGAATTTAGTGCCTAGTACTGAACTGTCAATATCAGAAAGCACAAAAATAAATCATAATTTTAGCTTTAACAGCTTTTATAAGCTTGTAGTTTCTAAGTTAGAAAAGGAACATAGTAGGCTCAAACAAGCACACAACCCAGAAAAATTACAAGATGCACAGCTGGAGACTGACTTAAAGATTAAATCAAATAATGCAGAAAGAAAATAATACAGTGTTTGGCATAATGTGAGTGTTACAGAAATTATAGTTTTATTGTTACTGTTGGTGTTTCATTTTTAACTTCATTTTAGAGGTAGATCTTATTTCAGTGGAGAGTAATAGTACAAATATCCTGAAGGAGGTGTGTCATGTGTGTTTTTTAGGTAAGAGATCAAGGGAGAAACATAAATCAAACAAATACTAAAAGAAAAATATATGGGAGCATGAAAACTGAGTTATTCAGTCTGACTACAATGAGGAATTCATGCAGAAATGTAATAGTGGAGAAGGCTTGAGGGGAATATGTAGGACAAAAAATCACATGTTAAATGGTATAGAATTCATGTATGAGGCACTGAGAAACATGGAGCCTCAGAAATTGAAAACAGGACTCGAGAAAGAATAGGCAAAAGGAGGATCATATGAACTAAGACTTTGGAGGTGAAAATATGTATGTGACACACATTGCAAAGATAAGGAGTCTGAGGCACATACTAACAGAATTAGGGAGAACAAAAGATTAATACAAAAATGCAGAAATACAGAAATCTAAACAGCCAGGAGAAGATGAACAAGGAGAAAAAGGTCAACCACCTGAGAGAAGACTCCTAGACTACCAGTGAGGTGGCGACAGTAAAGCATTAAATGTCCCTGATAGTTTATTTGGCGGAGATACAACATTGCTAGTAAGATGTTGGCAGAAATCCATTGAAAAAAATTTTTCAATTTTATTACTTTAATTACATATTTTTAAAGTATCAACTCAGCCAAGTATATAGTGGAAATAGTCTGAAAACTGTTCTTTGGATCCATCTCTTTCAATAGCCACATTTGGCAATTCAGTTAAAATATTTGCATTCTCTGTTTTTAATTCTTTAGTCAAAAAAAGAATATATAGAGAGACTACATATATCTATATCTATATCTATATTTATAGATATAGATATAGATAGATATAGATATATATAGAGAGAGAATGCTATTCATAGGATTGCTTTGAAAAATATTAAATATTAGAAAGTCCTTTATAAAAATACAATCCAAGGGAAGTCGGGATGGCTCAGTTGGTTGAGTGCTTGCTTTGCAGCCCTGGGTACCAAGGATCGAATCCCAGCCCATGTGGACCCACATGCTGAACTGGGGAGTGCCCCTCAATATGATTCTCACTGGGGTGAGACCCCCTTCCCATTTCCTGCTCTGTGCAGCCCCACGCCCACCTGTGGAATGAAACTACGTGGAAAAACCAATGATGTACAACTGTGGAGACTGCTCTGGGCCCTCCCCCATCTCTCTGTCTCTGTATCAAAAAAAAAAAATACAGTCTATATTATATTATTAATAATGTCTAAAATATTTTTTCAAATAATGTAGCATCTAGTTAATTTCCCTATCACTCAAAATGTATTCTTTACATTTCACTCTGTAAAGTGAATATAGAGTAAGGTGACCTACTGTCCTGCTTTTTGGCGGGACAGTCCCAATTTTTAACAATTTGTCCCAAGTCCCGCGGCATTTTAAAAAAGTCCTGATTTTTGGAAAGAGTGCACGACAAGCTAGGGAATGGCAGGAGATAGACAAAATGTTTAATCAAGAACCCCCTCCCCCTCGGTCAATGGTGTCCCGCTTTATCAATGTTAAAATCTGGTCACCTTAATATAGATATATAATTTTCAACAAACTTTTAAAATATGAAATCAGAAATTATATGTCCTATAGAAGCTGTGATTATATGCATTTTTATGACTCACTCTGAATATCCTTTTAAAATCTCCATTGAGATAGGAACCAGAAACTCTCATTACTGCTCTATTAATTTAGAGTTTGCAATGACAAACTTGGACTAGGTTTTTTGGGGCTGTGAAAAATGTCTTACTGAACAAATTCAGATGACTATAGCTAACATGAGTATTTCCTAAATGAAGCTTTATCATAACATTTTGGAAATAGATGCTTCTAATTGAAAAAAATTTTAAATGGAGTTAAGAATCTAAATTTCTGATATTTTTGTTAACATACCTAGGATATGTTCAAAATTAATAGGAAATGATTGAATTTACATTGTTTGCAGGAAAATCTCTCTAAAAAGTTTGTTTAAAATATTTTCATATTCCTCATAGTAATTTTTATTATTTTCTTATACATTCTATCGTTACATCTTGCAAAGCACCTGCATTTATTGTATAACTGTCTTTCTTATTTAGGAAAAGTAAAAGATATTACATTTCTATTTGTATGTTTATTTCTCAGGTTTTCAGTTGTGTTTATCTAGTCTGATTCATTTTTATCAAGGCACTTTATCCTTGAATTGACTTTCAAGCTTATCAAAGGAAAACATTTTCCTGACTTCATGTTCCCTTGGTGCTCATTGAGACATTTTATTTTAGATCTAGTGAGGGAAACCTAGTTTCATTAAGGGCCTGTGCCCAAAGGGTCAAAGGCAACCACTAATCAATATTTTAAATCAATAGGAAAAATATATAGTAAGAAGTAAAAAACATCCTAATTCTATATTATGTCCAATTACAGAAGAGATACAAACACAGAGAGACCTGAAGAGAACATAGAAACATGACAATCTCAGGATTTAACCAAACCCTAAAGTCAGAGGTGGGATGCTGGGATAGCTCAGCAGTTGAGCACTTGCCTTGCAACCATGAGGTCCAGGGTTCAATTCCTAGCCCCAGCCTGTGCAAACCCCATATGCCGAACTGCTGAGCAACTAGTAACCACTGGGATGGCACAGGGTGAAGGTTTTCACCTCTTATGAGGGAAGCTCCCTGTTCGGTTTCTTCCCTGCGCGGCCCTATATCCACCTCTGTGGAATGAAACCGTGTCATAACTAATGATGTAGAACTATGGAGACTGCTCTGGGCCTCTGTCTTGCTCGTTCTCTCTTTCTTTTTCTCTCTTACCTTTCTGAAACAAGAAAATAAACCTTAAAAATAATAAAGACAAAGCTTTTATATATATATTTCAGGGCAAACAAGAAAAGGCAAAATTATTCACGTGCTTTCTTAGATAAAACGGTTTTAAAAATTCCACAGAAAGCTGAAAAACATAATTATTTTCATAAAGTTTCTTCTATTCATATTTATTAGAAACAAACCCTACCTTCCTATTCTACTATGTGGGAAATATAGTCTCTCAAATTTTAAGGAAAATATAATGGATTAACACTACCATCTTGTGTTCACTTAGATTTAAATATTGCTTCTAATGGCCTTTCAAAGAGATTGCACAAAATAGGACCTACATAATGTCAAGACATTAAAGAGGACCCCCCCCAAGCAAAATGGCAACATATGCTTTGTTACTATCTTTTTGGGTCACTGTTTCAAGTACAATACTTGTGATATTTACTACTCTCTCTAGGCTTTTCCCAGTGCACTCTGCCTGCTTTACCTTCGGTATGGGCTCCTGCAGACACAGACACACATATATCAAAAAACAAACCAATAAACCAAACGTTCTGGTACACACAGGAACACATTCACACACCATGCAGAAGAAATTTAAAAATGTAATGTTTTGAAGGCCAGGTTGACTGCATTCTGTGAAAATGTTTTAATTTGTAGTGGCTTTGTTTTCTGTTTTAAAGAAACACCTTTACTTGTCCTTTTATTGTGACAAGGCCATCTAAATAGGAGAGCACTACTGTGAAAAGAACTAAATGACTATACATAATAAATAAGATCTATATGAGTTGTGCCTTTATTAGTGGCTTAGAGTTTGGCAGGGGAGATCTCACCTAGAAGGGAATTAAGTAAAGATCTACAAAGAGAGAGACCGCTTATGAGAAAACGCTAATGATGTATTCTGGGGATACTGATAACTCATTTTAAATATTTATTTTTATCTATCCCCTACCTCTGTTTCTGTAAAATTTCAGTAGTCTTTTGTGTCTTTCTACCTTAGATTAATACTGCTTTGGGGGAAATTATAAAAAGAGATTGTATCCAATAAATAAAGTTATGTAAGGGGAACATTATAATTTGAGGAATTATGGTGAAGTGGATATTGACAACACAGGAAGAATTCATAGGAGATTTGTGGTTCCCTAAAATATTAGGAATTCAGGCTAGGACACTTTCCATAATTAACTATAGGGCTCATGCTATTTTATAAAAATGTTTAAGTTGACAGTTTTTAGTTTTAAAAAGTTTAAAACAAAATGAAAGGATTGGGAAACATATTTTTACACATTCATACCTATATCTATTGATATTTGTGAACTGAAATGTAAAAATATATACCAAAAACATATGGCTCTCAGGACAGTGTATAATTAGCTACCACTATAAGTACTTACATGATACCTGTTCTATCACTTATGTTAAAAGTTTTTGACTGCATTCACATTATATTATAATCTTACCTAAAATAGACGTTTTTTTCTTACTTGAATTTCTTTTGTTCTAGCATAAAAATTAATAGGCTATCAGTAAATATCCGAGTGAATTATTTAAAGTGTTCCCATTTGAATATTTAATGAAGTAAAAAAAAAAGAAATATAGTTTACTTTGGAAAAGAATAAAGGAAGCACTTAGCAATAAATTAAATATAACTAAGCCAAGAATCAAAACAATATCAACATTTTGAGTTTATAATATAGGAAAAAAATGTCATTGTTTTGACCAAATCAGAATCTGGAAGTATACAAAACAATCATGTTCAGGCATAAAAGATGCGCTACAAGTAGATGTTCTGTTGTAATTTGGTTATATTTTTTAAGCTAGTTCATTGTTTGTTGTTATATTATATTGTTGCTTTAAAAATGTGTAAAGGGATTTGGAACAATCAACATTTTACATGGAAAAATTAAGTAAAATTATTATTTGCCTTGTAAAGAAATGAAACACTTCAGAAAACCAGCATCACATGTAAATTGAATTCAAGTAGCATTACTATTGTTAAGACAGAGACAGTAAGCATACCTATTCCTATTAGTTTTGTTATAGTTACGTGAATGCAAAATTTTGTATTTGAACTTTATGGACAGATTGATTCAAAATTTTAAGGTCCTTGCACTCAACATTAAAGCTGAAAATTCAAAGCACTGACAATTTGAGATAAAGTGTAAATGAAGAGAATACATATGCAGATTATCAAATCTATTTTTTTCCCATTTATGGGAAACTTTGTGTCTAATAATAACATAAATAAACACATCAGTGTTAAGTAAATCTGTAGCTGAACTAATTAAAAATATATATATATATTAAATCATTAGAGCCTGGAGTCAGGGATTCTAAGGTCAGCTATTTTTAAGAAATACCGATTAATTAGTCATTATGTCAAAACTCAAGAATTATGGTTCAGCTACAACTTGGGACCAAGTATACATGATAGCATGAGATGGTCTGGTCCTCAGGAGTATCAAGACGGTAAAAGATAAAGAATTTGTCATGCAGTCTTATGGAGAAAACCAATGTGATTGTTTAAAACTGACAAGGGACAAGGTATTATTTATCTTCAAACACGGAGCAATAGATTCAAATTACAATCACCTGAAATATGTATGTATGTGTAAAATGTGTGTGTGTGTGTAGAGGGAGAAAAAGGGAAAGAGGAAGGAAGAAAGAGAAAGAATTTCTGATGATAAGATTCTTCAAAAGCTGCCCTAAGATAATAATCATGTTCTCCCAAGATTATTGAAGGGCACCTAACAAACCTACTGTAGGACTGTCAGTTATTTATTAAATGTTACTTTGGGTGTTGCTTAAAGTTTAATTAGCCATTACAATGAAAATATTCTTCAACTCCAGATAAATACTAATCTGTATGTTGAATATATTAACTTTTCTTACTCAAATTAAGTGACATATTTAAAACACTGTAATCAGAACTACTTTTTCACATATTGCTCTAAGGAAAAAGAAGACTCGGAAACTCTCAAAAAAGGCACTTGGTAAAGCAAATGAGAAATATAATTCTTAAATTATGTATCTGAGATAAAATTAGCTTTTGAGAGAGAAATACTAATTTCCAAGCTAACATATCTTCTCATTGCCTTGTAAGATTCATCTTTATAGATAGCTGCAAAGGATATCTACATAAAAACAAATATATGAACAAAAATAAAATATTTTAAGTTGTTTTACCAAATATTCTGATATTTTTTTCAAGAAGGAACCAGACAGCAACATCCTTAATAAGACAGAAAGCAGACGCAGTCTTTAAAAATAAGTAACTACAAAACAACGTGTGCATGTATGCATGATATTAAGACTAGCATATGAAATCAGTATGTACCTAGTGATCATTGCTATGTTAGGTTGAAGTTAATCATAAACAAAGGGAAGGCTTCAGGTAGAACTCACAAGGTTATACATTTAATACACTTTTTGAATTTTAATTAACAGGCAATAAATTGTCATTATCCATATTGATAATGCTTCTTCTGTTAATTTT
>PVKE010029686.1:0-20052 GCA_004027555.1 Craseonycteris thonglongyai | reverse complement strand
AAAAAAAAAAAAAAAAAAAAAAAAAAGAAAAAAAAAAAACAATTTAAAAAAAGAAATATGAGCTGTTATCAGTAGAAAAGATGATGAAGGAACCTTCTGTCAAGTGATAGGATTGTCCCCAAAATTCTCCTCACCGCAAAGTCTTTGTAATTACACAAAGAAAACTGAGTCAAGTCAAACAACTTTTTGGTGATAGGGAAACTCGAAGCTAAACATTAACCAAATTGTCCTATCCCTAGCTAACTTTAACAATCTATTTTCTTCTTGGCCAGAATTACCTTGCCCATTTCAATCTATGACATGGCACTAGGGGGCCTTATAAAAAATATACTGTACATAACATGTTAGCACGTTTTCAGTGGCCCTGCCAAGCTCAAGGACATGTGGTTACACATTTCTATTAAAGTCTGCACATGAATCTCTGCTTGGGAATCAATTCAAAGACAACTCCGGAGAACTCCATGAACAGTATATACATCTCAAAAATGCAATTTTAAATAAATAATGGACTCTCACATCACCCCAACCAAGAAAGAAATCAATGGAACAGAAGCTTGTCAGTGTCTAGTTTCTTTGTAAAGGAGATGGGCACAGAGCAAGAGAAATCACTCAAATATAGTTTTCTTTTCCTTTTTCACGTTTATTGATAGAATTTAAAATCAACTTAAGTTTCCAAGAGCACTTACTAGGTAGGTCTCCTTGAACAGTGTGGAAATGATGAGAATGCATTTGTACTGTTTTATTTCATGTTTTACTTTTTAGTCTTAATAAGTGAAATGATTAAATTTATAGGCTAATTAGAATTACCAGTGGACTAGAGATCTGACCATGTGACATCCTGCTATGGGAAACCCTAAGTACTTCAGAAACAATAATAATATTCTAAAATCTCTTTTTGCCACCCCTCTGCAATTATGAATTTCATGATATAACTCAGACTCATGTCACATAATAGGCCACAGTAAGTCACTGCTAGGTCCTACAAGTAGCAGGCAAATCTTCAGTCATTCACACGTCACAGGCTTGGGTTTTTGCCCAAGGTACTGGGTGAGCTGTTGATTATCCTTGTCAGGTATCCAGATGAGTGGGAAAGGAGAAAACTAGTCATTATAAATGTACCAGCACATTATCTCTGAGCCTTAAGACTTGCAAGTTTCTCTTGTATCCAAAAAGCAAGTTAGGGGATAATGGGATGGCTCAGTGGGTTGAGCGCTCACTTTGCAGCCCCGTGGACTGAGGATCAAATACCTGCCCTGGCCTGTGTGGACCCACATGCTGAACTGGGGTGTATTTCCCATGCAGGAGGCCCCCAGTTCAGTTCACACCCTGCGCAGCCCCCACCCACCTGTGTGAAGCGAGATCATGTTAAAGACTGATGACGTACAACTATGGAGACTGCTCTGCACCCTCCCTCTTCTCTCTGTCTCTCTCTGTTTCACTCTGTCTCTGTCAAAAACAATAAAATAAATCTTCAAACAAAAAAAATTTTTTTTAAAGCAAGTTGCAGGATGCCAGGATAGCTCAGTGACTGAGAGTTTGCCTCACAATTGTGAGGTCCAGGATTCAATTCTTGGTCCTGTCCCATGCAAACACATATGCTGAACTACAGCACAACTTGTAACCACAAGGATGGCCAACAGCGAAGGTTCTCACTTCCTATGCAGGAGGCCCCCAGTTAGGCTCCTGCTCTGCACTGCCCCACATCCACCTGTGTGGAATAAAATCATGTCACAACTAATGATGTACAATTACGGAGACTGCTCTGGGCCCTCTCCCCTTCTCTCTCTCTCTCTCTCTCTCTCTCTCTCTCTCTCTCTCTCTCTCTCTCTCTCTCTCTCTCTCATCTTTTCTCAAACAATAAAAATAAAAAAGCAAGTGGCTGTACACATGGTATGGTCAATCTGATGACTATTTCTCATGCATTGCTACATAAGAAGGTGGGATTTGAGTGACTGGTTGTCTTAATAGATTAGTGGGTTGGGAGGGCAGGAAACACACAGCACTCCCAGAGAAGAACGTACGACAAGGTATATAACATTATCCACCAAGAATAAAGTGAAGGAAAACATTCTGCTCCAGAGACAAAGATGATCAGGAAGTCATGGATCCTCAGAGACAGGCATGCTTGGGCGCAGCTGCCTGCTCCCCAAAAAAGAAAAACAGAATGCACACTTTCTTTTATTTCTCCTTGTCAACAACAGAGAAGCCCTTGTTGACCATGGGACCGTAAGCATTCTTTGCAGTGCAGGTGGCTATGCACTCCACTCCTGCCAGCTCCCTGGACTGGGGAAAGGGAGAAGGGAAGAGGTGTCCTAAAAGAGAGGAGGACTTTGTGGGCCAAAAGTTGACACTAGGTGCCTATCTAAGAACCACAGGTCTAGAAACTATTCAACTATTTACATATCTGACCACCTAGAGAGGAATCATATATATCAACAGTTTGTCCCAGGGCTCCCACCCAAAGGCAAACCAAGCTCTCCCCAAGTCCATGGCCTATGGGGTGCGGGAAGCTACAAAACTTAACAACGCAGCTGCCTAGCTTTAACTTATCTCCACATAGAGTGGGTCTAGGATGACAGATGCGTATATGTAAAATACAAGTTAATTTTCTCTTACTTCCCCCCATCCTTTTCAGAGAGTACATTGTCCAACTCTGTTCTTTCCCATACCCACCTCCATCGAAGACCCATGTGAAATTGCTCATTTCACAGGTCAGGGTGGATGCATTTCATCCCAATTCAAACTAATTCTTCACTACTGCCAAGATTGGAAAATTAAGTGCTTGGAGTTATCAGCTTCTCTCAGTCATGAGCTCGGTATAGGCTTTAGAGCAGGGGTGTCCAACCTTTTGGCTTCCATGGGCCATGTTGGAAGAAGAATTGTCTTGGGCCTCACATAAAATACTCTAACACTAAGTATAGATGAGCTAAAAAAAAAATCACAAAAACATCTCATAACATTTTAAGAAAGTTTATGAATTTGTGTTGGGCTGCATTCAAAGCCATCCTGGGCCACATGCAGCCCACAGGCTGCACGTTGGACAACTTGCTGTAGAATGAAAGAACACAGGTTTAAATTCTGTTTTCACTACTTACTCTCTCTTCAGCCTTGAATACCCACTCTAAGACAGTTTCTACATCTAGAAATGAGAATACAGCCTGGTTCTTGTCCTGCACAGCCCCACGCCCACCTGTGAAGTGATACTATATCGCAAAGTGATAATGTGCAACTATGGAGACTGCTCTGGGCCCTCCCATTCCCGCTGTCTCTCTCTATCAGAAACAATAAAATAAATCTTAATATAAAAATGAGAATAAATCCTATTCCCCGGGTTTGTTGTGGATTAAATGGGATAATGTACTTATTCTAGCACGTGATGAGCTATGAGCCTATTGAGCAGGATTATTGCAGCATTTAATATAATTAAATCATTTAAATAAATATAGAAAAGGACCTCACAAATCCTGATCCCTGAGGACAGATTTAGTTCATGAGGAGGAGGAACAGGGTAGAAGAGGGGATAATAGAAGATAAAGGAAGTCTTAAATTGTTTTGAAGCCAAGATCTTGTCTTTGTATGACAGTATAGTTGAGTCACTATACAAATAAAGAATTAAACTGTATTAAACATTTAGAAAAATTGTATACACAGTTAAAGGAAACATTTCTCTCCAATTGAGGAAGGGAGCTCATTTAGTGTAACACCCCTGACCTCTCTCTCTGGAAGTGCCATTTCTGATGGATAAATTTGGAGGAATAAACTGAACTTGCTCACCTCAGCTCTTCCTTTTTACCTCTTGGTTCTTCTGTGTTCCTCCAGAGCAGTCCCAAGTCATCCCCTGTTAACTGCGACCCCTACATTTCCCCTATCCAGGAGAGTCAAACTTGTTCCAGCACAGCTAATAACTGGGTTGGAAAGTATAATTAAGTACCCTATTTTTCCATGTATAAGACAATACTTTTGTCTAAAATTGTTACACCAAAAATTGGGGGTCGTCTTACACACAGGAGTAACCCATGTATTATTAATTTCTTGATGTTGGGTTAGGGGGCATCTTATACACATAAAAATATGGTATATCTTCCCACTGAGACTTTATGACTAATAGGGGTGTTTTTTTGAACTCTTATTTGTTTTACTCTGTTTCTTACTTCTTGCCTTTCTTAGCCCTCAGGCAAGACAGTGGGTTTTATTTTATGCCCCCACCCCCACCCCACCCCAGAACCCACATGCCTTATAGCTATTAATGGATGCTGGAAAACTTACAAAGCAAAGGGAAAACTCAAAACTTGTCTGTCTGTGTCAGTTATACTGATTGGAAAAACTGGCAGAAAATATCATTACAACTAATTGTCATATGTATAACAACTACCAAAAATATCATCTTTGTGGGTCATCTTATTTTTCTTTGAAATTTTATTTAAATATAACACTAAATATATTTCAATATATTTAGGCTTCCTCTGCTCTTCTCACTCAAACATTATAAAACTGAGAGACAATGGCAACCACGTGGGTGGAAACAGTTTAAGGAACTTGGTTTAACCCTAGTCCTTGCCCCGAGCCTAGACCCTTGCCCTGTGGGATTTCCTACACTGACCTGTAGGAAGTCGATTCATTGCTTAAGTAAGTTTTATATGCACCAAAGGTACCTTTCACCCTAGGGAGGTAGTTATTTAAAGAGCAGTTAAAATGTTAAGTTCCTCGTCAGTGAACCTCCCAGGGTGATCTAGAGGGCCTACTTCTTGGAAAGAAAATAGGATTTTAATTGACAGATTCGATTGCCGATTCCTTTCTAAGGCCTCCCCATACAGGTCATGAACTGTAATGTCACTGCATGGTTTCAAGCCACTTTCAGTTCACTTCACGCCAGGCTCCTATGAAATGCATTCCAGGGTACCACCTCATTCTCCTTCCCAATGTAAGACACTCTGTCCCACCTCCCAGCCACCCTATACTTACAGCTTCGATATAAGAAGCTTAAATTGTATGTCTGTTACTGAATGTGCACCTTTCATTCAGACTGCTTGAGTCTTTTCCAAAATTGCTCCCTCTGAAAAAAGTAAGTTCTTTATGCTCATGCACAGATATGAAGACTTAACTTTCTTGACCCTATGACAGAATGAGAATATGATGTGGATTAACCCTTGAAACTAACCAAGGATCCTGGTAGTTAAGGGTTCTTCTATTTGGTGGTATGATCCTTGAAGTGTGGAGCTGTGTTTTGTTCAGTTCTGAATCCCCAGGGCTTAGCAGAGCAGCTGGCACGAGTAATTCTTTGATAAATCCTTGCAAAGTAATAAATAAAATATTCAACACTTTAAAAGATAATCTCTGCATTGAAATGTTTAGGAAATGCTCTAGAAATTAACAAGATAATGAGCAATAAGGAAGAATAAAGAGACCTGCTCATAAAGGTATAAGAGACTATGACCTCAACTCAGCCAGATTTCATTGCCTAGGAAGAGTTTCTTTTACACCCCCAGATGTGTTGAGGATGTACTTTATTATTTGCTGGGTTTGGCCACTCAGAATCCACCGCTCCCCTATGACACTGGAGTACTTTATCTAGCCTATATTTTATCTGGTAACTCCACTTTGGGGAAAAGCTGAACACATACACACACATACACACACCTCCAATTGGCATAAGTTGATCAGCATATTACTCTCCCTTGGTCACTGTGATTGGTTCACTGAGGATGTAAGAGGCTGAGACTGCACCTCAGCCAATGAAATGTGGAGAACTGCTTCTTGGAGGCTTCTAAGAAAGACAGTGCTTTACTCTTCTGTGACTGCTACCAAGAGGTGTGCTGGTTCCTCCTGCAGGACACATGCAGGAAAGCATGCAGCCCCTAGAAACTGGGCAGCTGTCTTGTGACCACAGGGGAGGCCAGCCTTAGGCTGCCATCAGTCAACCACTGGCTCCAGCGTGACCCAAAGCCTGAACTACCTCTGTGACTTCTCAGTTACATGAGCTGATAAATTCCTCATTGTTTTAGCCAACTTGAGACCAGTTTCTGTTACCTGCATATAGCTAAAGCCAAATTTGCTGAATTGATCAAGTCAGCACTTAGTATTGTAAGTTACTATGTCCTCATTGAGCTGAAAAGACTAAAATCATCAAGGGTAAGGGGCCCACTAGGAAACTTTCAGTGCAGCAAGAGAGAATGCAAAAGCCTCACCACCTCCTGCTCTGCCCTCACCTCCACCCATCTCAGCCTCTTGGATTTTTTCAGGCATTTACCTACATTCATTGCATGCTAATTGTGTTTAAGCCAGTGCCTCCAGAATAAACCAAAAAAATCTCTCTGCTCTCTAAAAGCTTATAAATAACTATAGAATGTATGTAGGCAAAGACTCAGCAGTAATAAAAAAATTAAATGATTATCATAAGGTATTCATATGGTGGATTCCCCCTAAATTTCTTTTAATTTTAAGCCACTTTTTTTTACAATTATAACTTTAAAATAATTTCACAATAAACTAGAAATGTATTAAAAGTAAGTGCCATGAGTGGTAAGAAAGCTAACAAAACAATACCTGTGAAATCTTTTCTGCAACACCAAGCACCATGCATGCATGTAATGTTGTGTAAAAAAATAATATCCAACATGTATTGGACATCTACTGTATGCCATGTGCTGGCACATGCTGAGCACTTTGCATACATTATCTCAGTCTCCACCACAAGTTATGATTCCTGTCTTACAGATGAGGATGCCAAGGTACAGAGGCTGTAACTGACTTGCCCTAAATGACACAATGAGAAAGCAGAGAGTTAGCCCTTGAATCAGGCGATCTGGATTCAAACCCTGGGTCCTTCACTACTGTGTTATTCTGTTAAAAGACCACATAGCAGATGATAGGCAGAATAATGGTCCCCCAAAGATCCATGCCCTACCCCTCTGAACCTGTGACTATGTTAGGTTACACTGTCAAGGGGAGTTAAGGTTATTGATGGAATTAAAGTTCCTAATCAGTTGACCTCAAGATGTGAAAATTACCCTGGATTATCCAGTCAGGATCATTGTAACCACAGCAACACAGGAACAGAAGTCAGAATAATGCAACACAAGAAAGACTTAACTGAGCCAAGGAGTGAGGGCAACTTCTAGAAGCTGGAAAAGGTGAGAAAAAAGGACTCTCTCCTACAGTCTCGAAGAGGAATGCAAGCTTGCTGGCACCTTGATTTTAGACCAGTGAGACCCATTTTTGGACTTCGGACCTCTAGGACTTAAAAATAATAAATTTGGGGAATGCTGGGATGGTTCAGCAGGTTAAACACTTGTCTCACAGCCCTAGGGTCCAAGGATCAAGTCCCAGTCCTGGACCCATATGTTGAACTGGGTGTGCTTCCCAGGTGGAAGGCCCCAGTTCAGTTCTCACTAGGGCAAGCTTCCCATGTGTGAGGTCCCCGATTTGGCTCCCTCCCTGGGTGTGCCTCCCATGTGGGAAGCCCCCAGCCCAGTTCCTGCCCTGTGCAGCAACCCCACCCCCAGCCCCACCCACATGTGAGAAATGAAACTATGTTGAAAATTAATGATGTACAACTATGGAGACTGCTCTGGGCCCTTCCTCTTCTCTCTGTCTCTCTCTGTCAATAAATCTTTAAAAATAGTAATAATAATAAATTTGTTTTAAGATATTAAATTTGTGGCAATTTGCTACTATAGCAGCAACAGGAAACATATATGGAGTATGTATAGATTTTTTCATCATTTACGTGGAAAGATTAATAAAAGGAGCTGTCCCCAAGATATCATATTTAAAAGTGATAAAAAATATCCAACCCTGTAAGAAAAGAAGCATTGGCTTTGGAGTCATGAGTCTGGTTCACACTAATAAGTAACAAAATCACCTTGGGCAAGCTACCCAAGCCCTCAGAGCTTCCTCCTCTGTACCTTGGGGATGATCACTTCTCATAGGGCTCCAGTGAGGGCTAAAAGCGAGAGGTTTTAGAAAGAAGCTACCACCGTGTTGAATACTCACAGGGGTATTTTCTGCCACTTTCATCTCATAAACCTCCTATAGGAACACTGAGAACAAGCAAGCCCATCTTCGGAAAAAGCTGTATTTTATGAATATTAAGGATATCAAATAATTCAAACATCACTGTGATTTGCTAAATAGAAATAGTGTGCCAAATTTAAAAAAGAGATTTACACAAGCAAAATTTTAAAGCCAGAAACTTCTCATCCTGGAATCATTCTGGAGTTTTGCTCGCTCTCTCACTCTCTCTCTATCTCTCTCTCTCTCTCCCCCCGCCCCCTTCATCCATCCATCCATCCATCCCTCTCAAGGGATCAAGTTAAAGTAAAACAGTAGCACAACAAAAAGAAGGCTATAAACAGATTAATTTCTGTGTATTCAGCTGAGCAAATAACTAGCACTGCTTTCGTTAAATACCACTTCTAATGAGAAAGATACATTTTTAAAACAGCCTTCTCTGGGGCCTCCATTCATATCTGCATATCAAGGTTTTCCCCTTTCCCCCGTGATCCATTTGTCTCAGGGAGGCATTCAATTAGACTGCTAGAGCAAATTGATTCAGTATTGACTAGGAAAGATTTCTCACTTGAAAGACATATTACACAGAGGGGGAGGTATCACTGCCACAAGTCAATACACCACGCGCACGAGCCTGATGATTCAGGAATAAGAAACAAGGAAGCGCCCTCCCTGGCTGTTTGGAGCAGAAAAGCCTCCTTCATTGTTACAGGAGAGACAGCCTAGAAGTGAGAGGCTCAATAAAATGTTTTCTTGAGGCAGGAATCAGATTCCCATTCTCTGAGGGTAGCAAATGGAAATAAGGAAAATGGGAGGAAGAGTATGAAGCAAAAGTGTTTTTTCTTTTTTGGCCTTGAGAACCAAAACCGGGATTTGAGGTTTCAGCACTCATCCTCAAGGTCATTGCTCTTTAGACAAATAGCTCTGCTCTTTTCAAACACCGTACACTCGCCCCATAGGCCCTTTTCTGCATCCTGCTTCTCCTCCCTCCACCGACCACAACCCTAACACCCAGATCAGACAAATTCATCAAAATGCTGTCTTCATGCCCTTCACACATGAGGTTTATCTTTATACTCTAAAGATACTGTTATTTTAAACAAATAATTGTGTCCCCTTTTTAGAGCATCAAAAAACACTACACACACATGAAATAGAAATAACTGGGAACCAATGGTAAATATGCTTTATTTAATATAAAACTGGTACTCAGGTTAAAGGTCAGAAAGGACGTGACCTTGTGGTATCCAATGCTGGCTTCTAATTCGTCTTATTTCTCAACTGATGGCTTTGATTTGTTGACATGCCCTATATCCTTCAATATCTGACAACATAAATTAAACTCTTTATAAGTGCCTTTCTTTGATTATCCCAAGTGCCCACTATTGATAAGATTGTTCTCTGCATTCACTTTAAAAATTCATAAAATTGACTTCATTAAAATACTTAGAATTATACCCTCCACCTTCATTTTAAGAGTTGGCCTCTGCTTATTTACAGCATTCCTCTTTTATTTACATTTTCACGTCATTAGGACAGGCGACCACGCTATTGTGTGGCACGTAATATTATTTAAGTCATGTAATTTCCACATGTCACTGAGGAAGTCTGAAATTTATTATCATTTAGTCATAAAAATGAAACCCATCATATCATGATGTGCACTTGTAGAAATGAATAAAGAGGTTTAGCCAGAATCTGCATAATCCCAGATAGAGGACAGGAGCAATAGGGAGAAAAAGCATCCTCTCTGATATGCAAACCATGGGAAAGAATGGCATATATTACAAATCAGGCCATCTGAATGCAGAGAACCCAAGAATACACTTAAACACACATTGTAATAAATCAGTTCGAGGCACTGATGATCATTTTCTAAGCTGTTTCATAAAGTTCCTCAGACACATATATGCACAATTCGGCAGTGAAAATTCAACTGCAGTTCCTTCTTTTTTCATTTAGAGGCCAATGTCAGATCAAATAAAAAACACTCTTCCTCGAAGAATACTTCTTTTACTTATCATTTCTTTCCAAATAAATTGCTAATATTATTCATATCCCTAGATGAAAAAAATATTTTGAGTATTAAGTAAAAGGGGAAACCTAGGCCAATGGGAAAATGGGTGAGCAGATGCTCCAGCGGGAGAGGAGAATGAACGGCCTGTCTAGTCCAGAATCCCGATCAAACATTAAGGGTAAGGTGGGGATGGTGTCTCAAAGATTCTGTTTTTCTAACCATAACATTTTCGAATGAAGAAACAGGCACTAAAACAATAAATAGGAATATTATAAAATAAAACATGAGAAGGGGTCTATAAACTATAAAAGAAAAATGGAATAGTGTCCATACTATTATTGCAACCTTGAGAATGTATTTAGAGCTATGAAGAAAAGGTTCTAAAGGACCATAATATACACAGATATGATGATAGTAGTTATTTCTGTGTGGAAGGGTGGTGGCAGTTATGAGTGGATTTTTTTTTCTTTTTCTTATTTAACTTTCATTCCTATAGTTTCACAATGAGCACATCTTGCTTTTTAATTGACATTTTTTAATTTGTTTTTAATTTTAAAGATCCAAGAGGTTGAAGACCCTAAACCGGGGGTGGCGAACCTATGGCACGCGTGCGCAAAGTGGCATGCGGAGCAATTATTTCGGCACGCGGAGCTGTGAATACCATTTTAAAAATTATTGTTTATGCTCCTATAGACATAAAAATAATCGATACCTCTATCTCACTCGATGGGTTGGCACACGAGTTGAGTGAATATACTCTTATTTCATAAACTTTGGCACTCAATCGCCAAAAGGTTCGCCACAGCTGCCCCTATCACTCTTTTTGTAGAGAAAATTATGTCCTCCAAATATTGAATTCACACGCCCAGGAGAAAATGTCACCAATAGGGACTTAGTATATGTGCTACCCAGTACTTGCTCATTTTTAGTTTCTTCAATTGGCATAGGCCATCCCTGCTCAGGAAAACTTGGGAAGAAAACGAAAGAATAAGAGAACCCACGAAAGACAGAATCAGGTACAGTGTGGCCACTGAGCTTTCCTGGGTGCTCACTCATCGCATTGATAGTATTCAGAACAGGCTATCCCAGAATACAGCACTTCCACAGAGTGAATGTTCGAAGCTGACAGAGCATGAGAAAAGTCCTGTGCAGGAGGGACTTTCTGGCCTTCCCCTACAGCACGTCATAAACCCTCATGTGAGAGGTGCCCTCCCTCTCCTGGGAGGAAAAGACCACCCTGATCTGAGAGGAATCTGAACAAACAGGCCTTGATGTTCCCCAGTTTACCACACTTAGCTCATATGCTTCTGTGTCCCATCACATTTTCCCATGATGTTACACTCTTATCAAACCTAGCACAAAAGCTCTCAGGTTCCATCATTTCTTCAGGTCTCTGTTTCCTTATCAAGATTCCCATGTCATGTAAAAATCACATTAAATATATTTGTATGCTTCTCTCATTAATCTGTCTTTTTATAAGGCCTCTAACCAAGAACTTACAAGGAGAAAAAGAAAAAGATATTTTCCTCCCCCACAGCATCACGAAGAAAAACTATATATTTGTGAACAATGATAAGTCCAAATCATTTTGAAAAAAAATTTCAGTAAAGAGAAGGGACTTATTCATTCCCTTATTACAGCATCCTTCAGCATCAGTCTGCATCAGGTTAATGTATCTTCTCTGCTTCCAAAAAAGTGTTCAGACATAGGGAAATTACCTAGAGCCAAGAGGCAGGAGGTGATACTGGACATTTTAACATCGGAACAAATATGAGTGAATGTGTGACTCACAACACGGAAAAAGTAGTAACAATTGATTTAGACCAGACACCATGAAATATTATGTTAAGGTGGTTGTATGAAGGTCTGTTGGTGTTTGTATCTTTTCCACTATCCCCTTGACAACAAAGACAAGAATATCTCTTCAACAGAGACCATCAGTTGTGACAAAACCAGGGAAGAGTGCTCACTTGGCAAGTGTCTTTTAGGAAACAAAAGCATGGTAAAGAGACAGTGACTTTGACGTTTAGGAAAAAAAACATGTAGGGGGTGCCAGATGGTTAAGTGGGTTGGGTGCTCATCTTGAAGCCCTGGGTTCCAAGGATCGAATCCCAGGCCTGGCCCATGCAGACCCATGTGCTGAACTGGGGTATGACCCCAGTTTGGTTCTCAATGGGCCTTGCCTCCCAAGCAGGAGGCCCCCAGGCAGTTTCTGCCCTGAGCGCTCACCTATGGAACAAAAACTATGTAGAAAATTAATGACATTCAACTGTGGAAATTGCTCTGGGCCTTTCCCCTTCTCCCTGTCTCTCTGTCTCTCCATCTCTCTCTCTCTGTCAAAAACAATAAAAATAAATCTTTTTAAAAAGGGGGAAAAAACTTTTTAAAAAAAGAAAGAAAAAAACATGTAGTGTTCTTATTTGAGTAGCTACACACAAATTAACCAATTAGGCACAAAGAATTAGAAATACAGAAATGAACAATATCGATATGTAAACTAGATGCCAAAAAAAACAGAAATCTGACAACCAAACTCCAATTCTGTGTGTTTAGAGCATATATTGAGTATTTTAAAAACTTAAACTACATGTAAATGGCCAGACATGTAATGGTGAAAATGATACACACTATACAACTGAGCTAAGCAAAGCTAATTGATACCTTTCAACAGCAAACTTGAAGAATGGAAAAATAAAAAAAAACACTTTTGCATCAACACACATGTAGCTTGTTATTTATTTATTTCCAAAAGTAAAAATGAAGAATAATTAGCATATAGGACTACATATTCTTGATTTTGCAATGCAGTTTTTGTAGACACAGTTGGGCTCACCAAAAATTCCATCTGCTCCCAACAAAAAGAAAAGGCAGCCACTTGTGCGTCTCAACCCACAGCTTTCACATGAGCAACTGTTGTGTTAAACCATTAAGATTTAGGGGTTGTGTCTTCCCACAGCATAACCTCACCTAGCCTGACTAAAACAACAGTCAACACTAACTTTGCTTTGCCTTAATCAACTCTAACTGTTCTTCTGCCCTGCCAGAAAATTGAGAATTCAAAAAGAGTGAATTAAGTACTGCTAATTTTTAAAAACACGAGGACTATTCTAAAAAAACATGGACTATCCATGTAGGATTTTTTTTTTTTAAGATTTATTTTTATTGTTTTTGACAGAGAGAGAGATACAGTGACAGAGACAGAGAGAAGGGGGAGGGCCCAGAGCAGTCTCCACAGTTGCACATCATTGGTTTTTCCACATCATTTCATTCCACAGGTGGGCGGGGCTGCACAGGGCAGGAACTGGGCCGGGGTCTCACCCCGGTGAGAACTGAACTGGGGGCACTGCCCAGTTCAGCATATGGGTCCGCACGGGCCGGGGCCGGGATTTGATCCTCGGTCCCCGGGGCTGCAAAGTGAGCGCCTAACCCACTGAGCCATCCCGGCTTCCCCCATGTAGGATTTTAGTACACATTATATCAATTGATATTCATTGTCAGCCCATGGGGAAAAAGACAGGGTTCCGTAGTCAAGTACATTTACAAAGTAAAGATATCCCTTCCTAGAATTTAAAATGTAAAGTCATATGTTAAAGACTCTGGAAAGTCCTACACCAAAGAAATAGATATAACTTTGTTCACTCACTTTAAAAATTCACATTTTTTAATTGTTAAATTTATTGGGGTGACATTGGTTGGCAAAAATTAAATAGGTTTCAGGTGTACAAGTCTACATTACATTGTCTATGTGTTGCATTATGTGCTCACCACCCAGACTCAGTTCTCTTTCCATCACTGTGTATTTGATGTCCCCTCTCCACTCCCCCACTTCCCAACATTCCCACTCACTTCCCCCCAACCCTCAGGTAACCACTAAACTATGACTGTGTCCATCAGAAAATTCACATTTTTTAAATGAATGAACAACATTTCCACAAAAGAGTGCTTGGGAAATGTTGCATATTATCCCCCCCCACCCCAAAACTGATTTGTTTACTAATAAAATCTGCATCCAGCTAATACTGAAATTGATTTGCCATCCCTAGCACATATCACCTGATGAATGGAGAAGGGTGATAGTCAAGATATTTAACAATAGTTTATCCTACACAGTTATCAATCAGAATGAACTGTGAGGCCAGCTTTTAGCTCAAGAACTGTTGGATTGTAGGGAGGTCTAGGGTGCTGAGGGCCATGGGAGGGGTAGGTACTCAGAAAAGTGGTTATATACCAATTGCTATCATTTATATTTTATATCCAAATCTAAGAAAATATCAACTGTGCCTATGGAAAAGTGATAGTTAACTTACTTCCTTTAAGATTATTTAAACATTTTTTCATTTGCTTAAAAGGCTTATGACGTGCTTAATAATTTCTGAAGACCCTTTATTTTTACAGTGACTATTTTATGGTCAACAAATTTAACAGTAATTAAAGTCCAGAAAATATAACAGGCACCGTAGTAACTGCATTCATAAAATTAATCAAGAAAACATTTTTTTTTGTAGTTCAGGGTGTATGAGACATTTAATAAATACAAGCTTATAGATTGAAATATTGACAATATAATAGTCTAACTGGATTTTGCAAAAATAGTTCAAAAAATTTTTTTCATCTGTTAATTGTATTGAAACTAAAGCATAGTATAAAGACTTATCTAGTATTTTTTCTTCATGTATTTGGAAAACTATTTGGTTTTGTTAAAATAGTATCTGAACATAAATTTTATTTTACAGGTAAAGAGGTTTATGAAAATAATATTTTTTAAAGTTATATTATTCATCAAAACAGAAATGTGCCAGAGTATTCTTTAGAGACTGACTCTGCTCACCACTGGCATCAAGTTATTGAGCTATGCTTTCAATAAGAAACATTTTTTTAATTGGGAATGTTCTAGAACATTGTAACATGAGTTTGGAATTGAGTGAGGTGGGAGTCAATTGAGTTAATCTACATCTCTTTCGACAGCCAAAAATGCATATATGTCTACTAACAAGATATTTTAAACCCTGTGTTGAATCCAAAGAACAGTACATTCAAGAAAATGTACTGTTCATGTGACATTTCAGGACTCTAAATAAAATCTTTAGTGGCTGGTCTGCTCAATAATGACCTACAACATTTCTCAAAAATCTCAGCCAGGACCTCGTAGCGCAATGGTAGCGCATCTGACTCCAAAAATCTCAGCCACCACCAATTGTAATTTATGTAAATGAAGAACATGATGAAGATTGATACAAGAATCATTCTTGGCTTTGAGAAAAAGCTGTCATCAGTGTTTACTTCTATATCCTTTAAAAGGAAGATAGAGACGAGGCATTATTCCAGAGAAAGATGAATCCTGGATTTTACCAACTAGAAGCTCGTACTCCTCCATATTTACTCTTGATTCTTCTTTAATTTACTTTATTTTACTCCCTAAATTCTAATCAGGTTTTTATTTTTCACCCTAAGGCCCTTGACAAACAAGTGAAAAACCTAGTCTTTTCTTTCTCTCTTCTTTTTTTCAAAAAACTCAATCTTTTTTTTTTTTTTTTTTTTTTTTATCTTTTCACATTTATAGAGAGAAATTATCTTTTTGTCTTCAGTGCATAGTTATTTCTATTTTACTTTTTGACAGATAGAGAGAGAGAGAGAGAGACAGAGACAGAGACAGCTAGAGAACCGAACTGTGGGAACTCCCCAGTTCAGCACGTGGGTCCTGCCTGGGCCGGAGCCGGGATTCGATCCTCGGTCCTCATGGCCTCAAAGCGAGCGCTCAACCCGCTGAGCCGTCCCGGCTTTCCCCTCAAAAAACTCAATCTTAATGGCTGAATAGTTCCATCATCATTTATTAATTCTGAGTTTGCTGGAAGTTTTACACCACTTGAATTGGCCTTAAATATCCAATTTATGACTCCTTGATCCAAAATGCAAATCCAGACCCAGCCATAATAAAAGATAAAGAAAAACGTTTTCATCGGTTCATGTGGGATAACGACTCAGCTTAATTGTTTTGCCACAATCTATAATTTTTTTCTGTTCAAATTACAACTCAGAGTTCAAGAAGTACTGTCAGATTAAAAATAATTAGATTTAAAATTCTAACTCGGGGGCACATCTCTGACATAATTAGCAGCGAAAATCAATATGGACCCCTATTGTTAGGTGATTACTAAGATAATCTTCAGCTCTAATGCAATATGGTGGGTGAGGCTATTTTTACTTACGTAATTTATTCTCTATTGTGAAATCTTTTGTTCAATTGGGTTTACTATAATACTGCTTTATAGTCTTAAAAAGTATCAAGGAAACACAGTGTATCTATTTACATCATAAATCAATATTTCCATCACCATTTACTAATTCTGGGTGTGTTGGGAGGGACTGAGATATTAAAGTGAATTGAATTTCTCATTGACTGAGAGAAAAATAGAAAGATAATTAGCTAATATCTTGAAAACCCTTCTAAAATGTACACATATACTTCCAGTTAAACATAATGTATTGAACACCTTTTGGTACTCTACTTTTAAGAAAGACAAAAAATACTTAGGAGAAGGTAGAAACAAAATATTGGAAAATGGAAAGCAGATAGACGAGAGACCTTAACTTAGCAGACCTGAGAAGAACGTAATCCTAAACCAGCAGTAAAAGAAATCAACCAATTACTTCCTCAGAATGATGACAACACTCACTGAGTAATTAGAGTTACTATGTACCAAGAGAGTGAGAAATTGGGCAGGGCTTACAATAGGAAGATGGGCAAGGAGTCAGCATTAGACTGCATAAGGCACCTAGCTATCCTCCTCAACCTGCAGGAGACTAGATTTACTCTCTGGAGATGGTGACTAGAAGAGATTATGAGTTGGGGAACACCAAAGATAAAGAGCAAGAGATATCACACTAAAAACAAGGGGGTCACATTTTTAAAAAAACACATACTGAAAGGAGAGATACCTCGTTTCTCACCCTTGCTTCCAGAATGCACACAGGTAGCCTTATATCTCTCCCAACTGGTAGTAGTTTGAGAAAATTATCCTGGAAAAACTCACTAGCCCACGAGAAAGAAGCTACAGGTATTAACAGAGGATTGCAGGGAGAGGCAAAGACAATGTAATAGCCTAGCCCAGGCATCCCACAATAAAGGCCTTCAGTTGACAAGTCACGACACAGAACTTCCATTCAGAATTCTAATGCCCAATCCTTAAATATGAGAAACAGAAGAAAAAAAAAGTGTTTTGGAGAAAACAAAAAAAAGTCTCTAAATTTGTAGGAGAAAAAAAGCAGACAAGAGAAAACATTACCAAAAAGAAGCCATCACTACTGTTCTCTGATTGATAAAATACTGAATTAAAAGAAATAAGGAAAAGAGTCTATATAAAAGAAGCTTTGTCAAAGACAAACTTTAGGGGAAGCTGGGATGACTCACTGGGTTAAGGGCTCGCTTTGCAACCAGGGGGCCTAGTATCAAATCCCAGCACCAGCCCATGTGGACTCATATGCTGAACTGGGTGTGCTTATGCAGTTCAGTTCTCATCAGTGCGAGCATCCCATGTGGGAAGCTCCCAGTTCGGCACCCCACCGTGCGGGAGGCCCCCGGCCTGGTTCTCACCCTGCACAGCCACTGTCCACCTGTGTGGAAAGAAACCATGTCGAAAACTGATGATGTACAACTATAAAGACTGCTCTGGGCTCTCCCTTTTCTCTCTGTCTCTCCCTGTCTCTGTCAAAAACAATAAATCTAAATCTTCTTTTAAAAAAGAGAGAGAGAGATGAATTCTACTGGACAAGTTGAACAGGCAAGGCAAACTTTATCCAAGACCATTGCAATAGGGGTCAAGACTATTTGCAGTAGTGGAGAGTGATTAAACTCTGAATACAATAAGGATGACTAGAGATCTATAGCCAACGGGCTAAATGAGGGCCTCAGAGGAGAAATTACTAAGGAAATTTGTTAGGTATCAAATGTAGGGGGATGAGAAACTTGATTGGATACCAAGGGTAAGGGGATTCTCACTAAACTGGCTGAGCAGGATTCTTGCGAAACGAGGGGAGGGAGGCACAGTCATGAAGAGGGATCAATGGGGCGCCTGACTAACGTTTGGTCAGTGAGGGGAGTCTTTGTCGCCATTCACAAATCAAAAACAAATTCTTGGGAATTAAAAGTACGATAGCAAATATAAACATTTTAATGTGAGAATTGGGAGATAAATGAAACAAAAATACAAAAGAAAATGAAAAGAATGATCATCAGACACAGATGCCCCTGCTTCTTGCCCTTTTCCTGCACAGTGATAGGCTAACAGGTTCCCAGAGACACAAAAGAACAAGTTTCTGTGGAGATATTGTCTCTCAGGGGCTGGCCTTCCATTCATTGAAGGTCAGCTACATTGTAGGTAGGCAAGCCCTGACTTAGAATGAGGTTCTCACTTCTCACTCTCTGTGTATAATTTGCTTCCATGCCAACTTCATAATTAAAATGTCAGAAAGTCATGATATCACCCACTAAGCTCCAAAAGAATGAATTAAATTGTCCAACATTCAGACACAACAGTTACAGCCTTCGCATACTTCAAGATTTGCAGGGTAAATGACCCTAGTTAAAGTATTGATTTTTATTTAAAATGTCCTTTCCCTTATTTGTTTTAACCCTTTGTATCAGTTTTCTATTGCTTCTGTAACAAATTACGCCAATTTAGTGGCTTCAAACAGTATAAATGTATTATCTTAGATATTTACAAATTAGAAGTCCAACATGGGCTAAAATCAAGATGTCATCAGGGCTATGTTCCTTCTTAGGAGCTTTATTGTTATGTGGTTGTGGTTGTTGTGGTTGTTGTTAAATTTATTGAGGTGATACTAGTTAGTAAAAATTACATAGGGTCCAGGAGCTTTAGGGGAGAATTCATTTATTTGTCTTTAGGGGAGAATTCATTTCCTTGTCTTTTCCAGCTTCCAGACTCAGTTTTCATTCTTTGGCTCATGGCCTCTCTCCATCTTCAAAGCCTTCTCAGGTCATATCGCTTTGACTTCTGCTTCCCTCTTCCACTGTTGAGGATCCTTGTGACTACATGGAGACCATCCAGATACATAAACATATGCATGCGATTGCCCCAGGGGCACCATCAGAGGGAATAAATAGCATTTAGTAGGAGAAACTTCCTAAAGGAATTGAGTTTTGAGGTAGGTAAGAACAGAGATTAACTCTTAACTAACAGCTGATGCTGGCTTTTCAAACAGCAAACAAGGCCTGGAAAGGGTTCGAAACCGGGAGTTACATACTTATGAACTAAGTATCACACACAGCAAGATGAGAGAGGAGCAGAAGGGCTGTACTGGGGACAAAGGTTAGGTCAGGTGAGGAGAAAGCCTCTGCTTTGCTGTCAATCATTCAGGTACCTCCAAGTCTGCTGTACACAAAAACGTCTGCGATCAGTAGTAATCGCCACAGTTTCCCAAATGAGAGCTCTCTGAATCTCTCTAAAAATCAAGTGAGAATTGTAACTATTAGGAAAAGTGTATGTTTTGAATGATTACTGCTGTTAAAAGCTCAGCTATTTCTGTAGCAGAACATAGAACACAAGAAGGAAGTTGGGAATTAATTATACCTTCCTGGTGTAATTGAATTGAAGAATTCCTCAGATTCCCATTTTTATCTCCTGTAAATTGAGTAAAATTGCAAATACACTCACCTTTCATGGGGAGGTCTCACAATACATTCGCAATAATGATTCTGCAGAAAATGCCCTTGGAGTGTGATAGATTTGGAGGACTAATTAATTCTGCTTCCTTCCCTTCTCACTCACCCCAGACCAGCACTACTTCTGATCAATTTTAAACTTGAACAAAAATCCATATGGTTTCAAATGACCAGATGACATGTTTATTTCTGCAGTGATTAATTTCCTCAAAAAAAAGGCAAAGTTCCAAAAGAAATTGGATTGGTTTAATTGACACTCTCTATGTTTGAAGCCAATGAAAACCCTAAAAAGCTTTTCATGTCCTACATTTCCAACCTGAACAATTTTTTTTTTTTTTTTTTTTTT
>PVKE010029685.1:0-20080 GCA_004027555.1 Craseonycteris thonglongyai | reverse complement strand
AAAAAAAAAAAAAAAAAAAAAAAAAAAAAAAAAAAAAAGAATGAATTCTGAAGCCAGACTCTGAAGTTCAATCTCAGCTCTTCCCTTAACTAGCAAGGTAACTTTGGACCTCACTTTCCTCATCTGTGAAGTGGGTATATTCATATATTATCTCAAAGAGCTATTTTGAAAATTAAATAAAATATCTGGCCTAATGTAAGCAGAAGCTAAACCAACGGTGTTTGTTTCTTTTTTCTTTTTTGATGTGAATGTTATCACAGCAGTTATTTCTTAAGACCATTTATGGACAAAACTGTGAAGAAGCATCAAAATTTCCTCAGAAATTCATCTTCACTCACCCCTCAGGACAGATCATGGCCCTCTCAGAGGCCCAGACCCTTTTTATTCTCAATTTCTTTCCAGTCTCAGTGTGGACTCTTAGCGAAGTGTTGGATTCTTTTCATCCAGCGCTTTCCCTCTTATGGTACCAGTCTTTAGGGCAGTGAGGAGGGGGCGAGGCCTTGTCTGGCAATTCTTGTGGTCAGGTCTCTTCTGAGAGCACTGAGTACCTGGGTGTTTTGGACTGACAGTGAGTATCTGCAGCCCGCTGTCCCTGTGAGGGTGTGAAGTTGAAAGTCAGTAGTAACTCTAGTGGCCTGTTTAGTTATGAATTTCCACCAGGTGGCAGCAGAGTATTCTGAAGAAGAGTCACGGGCTTTGGTGTCCTCCTCAGCTGGAAGAGGAGCTGACAGACAAGAGAAGGCTTAGGACAGTCGTCATCATTATAAAAGCAACTCTTTAGGGTTGGCAAGTCAAGCTCCAATGTGAATTGAAAGATCACACCTCCATATAAAAACTAGTACAATCCAGTTGGCCCGATAAGACTGAATGAGGGGAGAGATGCCCAGAGCTGTGCAAATCAGATCAACTGTGGGGGTGACATGAATGAGCCTCGTTGTGTTGGTTACCTGAATGTTCAACTGTGGGTAGAAAATGCAGGCCCAGCTCTGTATGTTGGCAGTGGAGCCAGTTGCCTGTTTGGTTTAACTGGAAAAGTCCTGAGTGTATTCCCTTCACAGTTTAACTCAGTCTCACCATGGTGGTCAGCTTCTGTTTCTAGAAGGTCACTATTATAATGCCAGTACAAGACACACCTTCAACCCCTTTGGGACAAAATTTTAATTCTTGTTAACTTAAATGAATTCTTCCAGTTAGTTTTTACAAACAGTTTGAAAGCACAAATTGTCCCCAAGGGCAAAAAACACAGTGCTTTGAAGCTAACAGTGAGGGGAAGGGTCTACACTGGAAGGATAAGAGTCCCCATGGCAGGATCTAGCCTTGAGTTGCTGGGCTGGCCCCATGCTCGTGGCTAGGCCTTGGTGTTCTCCTGTTAAACAGAAACAATTTGTCAGAAAATGGACATCTGACAAAGCTACTCTGTGACCACAGTGGAGCAAGATGAAGCAATAGCACTTCATAATCATGTGTGAACATAAAAATGAGGACATTATCCACACTGACCACAAAAATGACCAGTTATGCCCCTGTTCTGATTAAAAGACGTGATTGCTACTTCTTTCCCAATTAAAGCTTTAGCCATGCTTCATTCATCCTACCTTTAGGTAAGAATTATTAAGACACCCAATCACAGACTCCTGGCAGCATCCCATCCAGAGTGAGGCCCTTAAACCCTCACTCCAATGTGTGGTTTAGCGAGAAAGCACTGGATACTTAGGAAGGGGAAAAAAGTAGAAGAAGATTCCAAAGGAAGGGAAAGAGGAATGAGGCCAAAACCTCACTGTTTCACACGGGACTTTGTGAGGGCTCTTGTCTCAATGTGTTCAGTAACCAGAAGCCATGGGCCCTGACTCCACTTGCTGTTGACATTTGTCCTCTGCTCTAAGTCTCTGTCTAGCAAAGAAGCCTATGGGTCCTCCAGAAGGCTGGCCATCTGGAACAGGTGTAGAGTTTGTTCAGCCGTATGCCTCTTCTCCTGTCTAAGCAGCTGATGTTTTCTGATGTGGTTTTGTGGTTACACAGTGTGCAGCCCTGCTCTTGTGGACATGGCATACTTTCAGTTTCTGAGAGTGAGTCATGTTGACATTCCTCTTGGGAGTAAGAGTGACCCTTTGATCAAGAGGACTATATGACTAGAAAAAGAAACACCCGGGGCCACCAATGCCAGTGTTCATCAGTGTAGGTCGTCACTAGTTTCTGGGAGTGTTATGTGTCATCTCTTTAAGCACATACACTAGGAAGAGGCATTTGGTTTGAATCTTTGAATATTTGCCAATGTTTGAGGTCTCTTTATCCTCACCATTTGGAGTGATGATGATGGCTAAAGAGCTCAAGATCTACAGATAGACTCAAACACATTTACTTGGTTAGCTAGTGCATGATGGGAGAGCTTCCAAGAGGATTATTTGCTATTACTATGCCTTCAATTCTTGTGTCTACTAATGAGCTCAAGATATTGAACCATGCATCCAGTCTCTAAGATATCTCCGCAGACCTGTTGAGAATCAAAATGAAACAAAGAATCTGATAATAGAAGAAGAGCTTTCTTATATAAGGTCTAATTCTGTTGTGTGGTTCCCTTTGGGTAATTTTTCATACAAATAATGTACAGCTAGAATGGAAGATGTGTAGCTCCCCTGTCACTATTTCTGTGCCCTTGATCAGTATTGTTAGTTAATTCATTGTAGTGGTCTCAAGACAGTGTCATCACTGTGCTCCAGGTAGCCACTGTTTTGAATACCTGTGGGCATGTAAGGTGAAGCCCGTTTTCTATATTTGTTCTTGAATCTCAATTGAACTTTGCTCTTGGGTACCCAGGTTGTGGAAGTTCCACCTTTAGGAGCTTGCCTTTCTTTCCTCAATAAAGAAATCCTTCTGGGTTGAAGAAAGAGCAAAAAATATTACTTCCTAATTCTACATCATTGAGCCATCAATCACTAACTATTGTCTTGCTTAGCCACTTGGGCAATAGTAAGAGAATAAGAAAAGCCTAAAGTGGAAAAAGATGTGTTAAATCACCAATAAGATAAATCATTCATGACAGTTTATATTTTATATGTAAAAATTGCTGCAAATTTGTGGGCTGAATTTTCAAGGCAATTCCATTTTTAGTCTTGTTAGGTACTAGGTGTGCCTGTCATTTGGTAGTTGCTAAAAGGTAGGTGGTAGCATCTATTAGGGCAGATTAGATTCGGTAAGAAAAATTACTAAACTGGTAATACTTTAGATTAGCACATGATAGCTATTTATGCTTTTTCTATAAAATATACTTGTTAAAATTTATTGTATACAAATGCTAATTACATACTGTACCAGCTAAGAGTCTTGCTTGCACTTAATAGATGTGAACTCTAGATTATGTAAGCAGAAAGAATGTATTGGAAGGATCTAGAGTAGCTCAGAAAGGCAACTATAAGGTTAGAAACCAGATCTCCATCAAAAGACACTCACCACACTTATGCCAGGCTGGTATAGGAATTGTATGTCCCTGTGACTTTTTTTGGATCAGGAGTTCTTAATCTTTTGTGACATGAATGCCATTAGCCATCACATGAAGCCTATGTACCTTTATTCAGTATGTTTTAAAATTTATAAAGTAAATCACATAGAATTTCAAAGAAACCTATAATATTAAAACATAGTTATCAAGTATTTAAAAAAATCCCAAATACAAGAGCTGTCCAGAAAAAATCCAGCCATTGTCAATATGAGAATGGCTACATGGCTGAATACTCTCTGGATGGCCTTTGTATGTGCTATAGGAATATATGCACTTCTTTACTAATGCACAAAATAAAGTTAATTGGTGCCTCTAATTAATAATGTAACTTTAATAGTGATGGGCATAAATGGATCTTGGGTCTCCTCTAGTTCAGTTGCTTTCAACATCTGTAATGACTGTAAAAATATCAAAATGTCTACGATTTCAATTGGGAACAAGGTCAAAATTACTGCAAATACTATTGAGGTGAGTTTATTACCTACCTTCATCATTGAAGGAAATGCTAAATGTAGTTAGAAGTTAGCAAAAATAATAGTGTGTATATACTTTTCAGTTTGATTTTCTTTAATTCTATTTGTAGACTTCAGATTAAAAATCCCTGTTTTAGACTGTGAACTACATGAAGTGAAAATTTGTACCTTATTCAGCTCGGAGTGTATGTTATCTCCATTTATGGAAGTTCTGTATGTGTTTCTCTGGGTGGTAAGGTTCTTTGACTATAATAATATTCCTTTATCCAAGCACTCATTGAAATATATGAAAATGGAGCAACAGTATCAAACGCTGGACAGATCATCCAATTCCTGGGTTTCTTTTGTGTGGAAAAGCACACCCAGCTTCTTTTGCAATCATTACACTCTATTCCTTTCCTCAGTCACATCAGTCAAGCTCTCTGGATCATTCTTTCTTGTGTTTCCACTAGAGACGTACAACCCCTGGGCCATGGACTGGTACCGGTCCATGACCTGTTAGGAACCAGGCAGGAGGTGAATAGCGGGTGAGTGATCAAAGCTTTATTTGTATTTTTAGCCACTCCCCATCACTCACATTACCACCTGAGCTCCACCTCCTGTCAGATCAGCTATGGCATTAGATTCTCATAGGAACACGAACCCTATTGTTAAGTGAGCATGTGAGGGATCCAGACTGCGCACTCCTTATGAGAATCTAATACCCGATGATCTGAGGTGGAACTGAGGTGGTGATACTGTAAATATAGATTAACATTAGCTGAGAGGTTTGACTGCAGAGACCATAATAAATCAATGGCTTACAGACTCATATCAAAACCCTATCAGTGAGTGGTAAGTGACAATTAAGCTGCATTTGGTGGCGGGCTTTGTAGTGGCAAATGAGTTGTATAATTATTTTATTATATATTACAATGTAATAATAATAATAGTAATAATAATAGAAATAAAGTGCACAGTAAATGTAATATGCTTGAATGATCCTGAAACCAATCCCCCATCTCCCCGTATCCCACCTATCCATGAAAAAATTGTCTTCCTCGAAACCATTTCCTGTTGCTAAAAAGGTTGGGGACCTCTGCACTAGAGGACCTGGGTTCTCTCTTGAATGGCACAGACAGTGATACTTTAATATTGTCCTCTGAAGGACACAGAGTTTACAGTAGCCATTATCCACCTAACCCTCCTCTGAGAGAAAAGAACTTTCCAGGCAGTCACAATTATTATGTTGTTATATTTCTGTCATTTTCCTTGATTTTTCAGAGGTTGCTATCAACTCCCTGTTGGTCCATTTTCAGCTGTTCAGCCTTCTAGCTGCCTACTGTTTCTTGTTTACAATCCTGTTAAGTTTGAATTGAGCAACTTGTACTTATTACAGTAAGTGTTCAATAAAAGTTTATTATGACAATATTTGAAGAATTTCTTTTGATGAATTAAAGTGTTGCTGGTACCTTTAATAACCCAACTATCTGTTACTAACTTGGATCCTTATATCTGCATCTTTGATGCTTTTGCTCTAATGCCCTGTTTTGTGATTTAGTGACTTCATCTAATAGCCAGGAGAAAATGAGAACCAGAAATGACTTAACAGATGGAGCGTTTCTTTTCTATTTACTTCCTGTCTGCCATCTTTATCTCATAGTTAAATATGGTGGTGGGGAACCAATGTCAAATAGCGAAATGTGTCATAGGGGAAAACTCCTTAAACTACCTGGTTGATTAAAAACAGTAACAATGGCAACATCACCATCATCATCATCATCAACAACAACAAGCTCTCACAATGACCTTAGCTTTGAAAAGCCATTGGGTATTGATGAATAGTTTTCATCTCATTGATCAAAAAAGATTGGTTAAGTTGCTTCACACTCAGAAAATTAAAGCTGGAAATCTATTCTGTCCCACTCCATTCCATTTATTCTACTTTTTCCCTTGGTTGTCTGTGTTGCTAGAGAACTCTTAGAAGATTAAGCTGTTGAGAACTGGGTCACACAACTGTTTCAAATTACAATCCTGAAATGTTTCAGAGATTATATTATCCCTTTTGAACAGATAAGGAAACTGAGGTACGGAAAAATGAAGTGACTTGTCACTCATATTTTTGGTCAACAACATAACTGGAATTCTAGGTTACTAAACTTCTAGCCATTTGTCTTTCAAAAGGGCACAAGCCTATATTCAGAGTAAAGTGAGTTTGAAGATCACTTCTCTGTGTTTTGTTTTTTTCTTTTCTTTTTTTTTCAGTTCTGCTAAAACCAGCTATTTCTTCACTGTGAATTCATGGTTCCTGGGAAGAGCACGAGTCAGCAGTTGTAACATGGAGGGCCCAGGCTGGCTCTGTCATTCTAGAGCAGTTGGTGTATGTTTTTTTCCTCAAGTAAAAATACAATTTACTTCAGCACAGTTGTCTCTTTCTTCAGAGCATTCCTTTGTGATTCCCTAAGTATTGAGCAGGTGCTTTGTGAAGAGTCTTACACTTCTATTCACTTGGAGGACTAGGGTAAATATCTTGGGTCATTCCTAAGAGTTTCTGGCCTGGGAAGACATTCTGATCTTTTTCCCTGGGAAAGGAAGTAGAGAATTCCCAGACATGGTGATCTGAGGCATTTCTGAGACATAAGCTACTTCTGAGATATGGAGAAAAAGTTACCTATTTTTTCTTCTGTATTATATAAAGACATATTTTGGTTCACTCCAGTAACTATTTATGTGAGTACAAGATGAACTGAATTCTTATAATCTAGAAATTATTGTTTGGATATAAGGTAAAGAGGTAGTTTTCTTTTTCTTTCTTTTTTCCTTCCCTTTTTCTTCCTCCTATTATTTCTCTCATTATTTTATTTTCCCCAAGAAATATTTATTGAGTTGCATCAATCTAGAAATGAAGATATCATATAAATAGAACATGGCTTTTGACTCAAGGTGATAGACATGTTATAAATTTCAATGTAAGTAAGATATCCATAAAATCCAATGGCAACATGAAACATGAGTGCCCAGCTACTGGAAGGTAGTTAGAGGAAGGGTGATGCTGTAGGTGAAATCTGAACAGAGTCTTAGAGAATGAGTAGAAGTATAACAAAAAAAAATATGGATTATTAAAATTTATAAATTAAAAATTGAAACTCAATGTACTCTAAGAAATAAACACTAAAAGTCACATAGATTAAATATTTTTCTGATTACCTTAATTAGACTTGGGGAGGGGGAAGAAAACTTAGATTGAGACCAGGAAAACAATAGAGAAGCCTGACTCCAACTTTAAAACATGGCCTTTAAGAAATTGATTAGAGACTCCAAGGCACCAAGGGCTCTATCAGAGCACTTCCTGCTTCTAGGCGAACTGAGGATTCTGGTGGGAGGTCTTCAGAGTGTGTGCCTGGCAAATCCTCTCCACCAAATCTCACTTTTAAAGCTCTCAGGGGGCCCTCAACAACTCAACACTAAAATTGTTAGTGAAACCACAGCTTTGACTACTCAGCCCCCAAAAGCTGCAGCCATACTTGTCAATTGCCCCTATTCCCACATGCACCTGCCAGTTTTTGCTGGGTGATGCCAATAAACTCACCTCTGACTAGGATCCAACTGTATGAGAGGCTTAAGGCCTGACAGGATTTTCAGAACTTTTAACAGGGTGTCAAAACTCCTAGTGGGGACAGTCCCACTAGATATTGTGCCAATTGACCTCTATTCGTCTTCACCCCTCAATCTATTTGTGGCAGTTTTCTTTTAAAGTTCACATGCAATAAATGCTCATGAATAAGTACACAGCTGGGAAGATTTATTAATCAACTCACTTTTGGAGACATTTTAATTTTAAGAGAAAAAACAAATGACAAAATTAAACTTCCAGGAGTTCAATGCAGATTCAGTTTATTTTCTAACAACTCTATTCCTACATCTATCTTTGATATATGTGATTATGAATGATCAGACTGATGACCTGGAAAAAATGTTAATATCATATACATCTGAAAGCCAGAAATATTAGAGCAATAAAAATTAAAACAAAAAGGAGGCAACTATAGGGTAACTAAAGAGTTAACTTGGAAATTTATCTATGTATTTGGGTTAACTAATTTTTCTATTGTAAGACTCATGCATTCTCATATTTTCTTTAATTAAAAGGAAGATTTTAGAAACACTGTTTTAGAGATTAAAAAAAATTTTGTTCCATTAAAGAACTCATAGGACTGATATTTTAATGTATTGCTTCATACTAATTGAATAACTTTTATTTCTTTGTACCTGATTACCTCACACCTTATTATTTTAAAACCAACACAAAGAAAACAGCCTTCTTTCTGTATTCAACCAACAGTTTTAAACAGAGTTAGAAAACAAAATCACTTGTGGAACATTTAAGAAATTACATTCTTCTCTCTACTTTCTGCCATTTTTATTCATTGGATCTGGGATGATATCTGGACCCATTTTACATTTTGAGAACTACCAATTTAGATTATTTTCTTTTTAGTCCTTACGTTATCTATCTCTTCTCATTCCAATGGGCTGTATCATCTTCACTGAGTGACTTTTTTTGCCTTGTAGCAGATTATTTCACACCTCCATATTTCTAAGGGAACATAGGGAATTCAGAGATGACTGGCAGGACACAGACATCAGTAGCCGCTGGTCAATTGGCTACTCCATAGAGCTCCCTAGAGGAGGCAGAGCCTGAGGTAGGAGGAGAAGTTGGAGAAAATGTGGACACCCAGGGACCTGAGCAGTAGGCAGATGTGCTGGCTACCTCACAGGGAGACAGGTGCTGAGTCAGGACAAGTTGTTATCTAGCTCCTCCTGCTCACTGGGACAGTACAGAAGATTGTGATTCTTAGGGTAGAGCTCTTGGTAGTTTATGATAGTTTGCCTTGGTTTCAGAGAGCAATTAGTGATCTTACTGGGGCCTGCTAGAATAGATTAGAAATGTGAAAGGGATTGACAGTCCCCTTTCAAATGCTCTCCCAAAGCTTTAACTCTCATGGGAATAATGAATTATGTTCTCTCCATCTTAGTCACTTACTACATATAACACAATTGACAGCACCACAATGAAAAGGGGAATAAACTTCTATCTTCAGTGGAAAATTGTCCAAAGAAGTAAATTGGTAAAAAAGAGACTCTTGAAAACAGTTTATTCCTACTGTAGCGTTCTTTTCTGCCTCTAACTTAAACTTCTAACTTGAATGGGCTATAAACCATGGGTTTAAAATCTGATGTCATCTCAGTTTTCTGCTTTCCAGCTTTGCAGGAATTTCCCCAATGTCCCAGCATCCCCCGAGTTTCATTCCTCACTTGGGCTGTAGCTTTTCAGGAGTTCTATTGCTTCCTCTTCTTTCTTCCCCATTTTTACGAGCACTGTGACACACTGACTATCCCTCACCTTTTATGAAACCACATAAAGTCATAATAAGCAAATGTTAATATTCAGTTGTGGACATTAGACTTTTATTTATTTATTTATTTATTTATTTATTATTTTTGAGAAGGTGTAGTGGAATTTAGCTTAAATTTACTGCATTCTTAGCTGGAGCTATGTAATCACTAGTCATTTTCTCTCTCTTTTTTTTTTGTTCATGGTACTTCAAAGGTAATTGGTTCATGAATCTCAATAAGAGATTTGGTGGGTTCAGGTGAATTGAGATGAGGATTTTCAGAAGAGGGATTTCTCTTTTAAACAAGAAACACTCCATTATTCTCATGATTGTGAAATAGAAGCTTTGAAGCATTGAAATTAAGTTTTCACTAAGTTGGAGTTAGAAATTATTTTTGGTAGATTATACATAAAAAATATAATGTATTTAAGTTAAGTTCTATTAACTATGAGCAGCTATTTTATAAGCAGCTATTTCAAATGACAGATAACTTTAAAATTGTTTTGAATGAAAACAACCTCAAAGGACAAAGGAAAATTAAAATTTGCCAAATCTTACCAAAGTGTCTGTTAAGTATATGAGGTATGATAAAAAATTACTGTGAATGTTTAAATTAAAAAAAAATTATTACAATAAAAGACACATTGCCAATAACCCCCCTCAAAACACTCTCCCTTGCTTTGAACACAAGTATCCCACCATTCTTGCCATGTTCTGAAGCAGTTCCAGAAGTCCTTTCATGAGTGTCTTTAGTTGTGCTGTTGTGACTGCCTTGATGTCCTGAATCAATTCAAAATGTTTACCTTTCATGGTCATTTTGACTTTGGGGAAGAGCCAGAAGTTACACAGTACCAGATCCAGTGAATAAGGTAGATAAGGACAGTGTAATGTTTTTATTTGACAAAAGTTTTCATGCCAGAAAGTAATGTATGACCTGAATCAATTGAATTTAAGGTCTTTTCATGGCTTGGTAGCTCATTTCTTTTCATTGATTTTCATTAATATTTCATTTTATAAATTTTCCACTGTTTATTTACCTAACGAAAGACATATTGGTTGCTTCCCACTTTTGGCAATTATGAATAAAACTGCTATCAGTATTCATGTGCTGGTTTTTGTGTGAACATAAGTTTTCAAATCATTTGGGTATATATCAATGAGCATGATTGCTGGGTTGAGTAGTAAGAGCATTTAGCTTTGTTGATGTGATGTAGACTTGTACATCTGTAAACTATCTAATTGTTACCAACCAATGTAACCTCATTAAATTTAACAATAAATAAATTTAAAAAAAAAGAAAAGAAAAAGAAACCGCCAACCTGTTTTCCAAAGTGGCCGTATCATTTTGCACCTCCACCAGCAAATAATGTGAGTTCCTGTTGCTCCACATCCTTATTCCCACTTGATATTGTCAGTGCTGTGACTATCGGCCATTCTAATAGGTGTGCAGTGTATCTCACTGCCCCCATTTTTTTGCAGTTTTAAAAATTTATTTTATTGTTTTTGACATAGACAGAGAAAGACAGAGATAGAGACAGAGAGGAGGGGGAGGACTTAGAGCAGTCTCCATAGTTGTAAGTCTTCAGTTTTTGACATGGTTTCATTCCATACAGGTGGGCGGGGTCCAGGAAGGATGGGAACTGGGCTGGGGGTCTCCTACATGGGAGGCATGCCCCCTTGAGCCAGGGGCTGACCTAGGGGGTGAGAACTGAACTGGAGGCCTCCTTCATGGGAAGCACACCCCAGTTCAGCATATGGGTCCTCACAGGCTGGGGCCAGGATTTGATCCTCGGTCCCTGGGGCTGCAAAGCAAGCACTCAACATGCTGAGCCATCCCAGCTTTCTTTATCCCTTTTTAAATGGAGGTATGCCCCCTCAAGCCAGAGGCTGAACCAGGGAGCGAGACCTGAACTGGAGGCCTCCCACATGGGAAGCCCACTCCAGTTTATCATATGGGTCTACATGGGCCCAAGCCAGGATTCGATCCTGAGGCTGCAAAGCAAGTGCTCAATCCACTGAGCCATCCCGGCTTCTCCTCACTGTCCTTTTAATTTGCATTTTCCTGATCACATATGATGTCAAGTATCTTTTCATGTGCTTATTTGCCATCTGTACGTCTTTAGTAAAGTGTCTGTTCAGAGGTTTTGCCCGATTTAAATGGTCTTGTTTGTTTTTTTATTTTTGAGTTTAAGAATTCTTTAAAATAACTTTTGGTTACAATTTACTTACCAGATATTTGTTTTGCAAATACAGTCTTTCACCTTTTGGCTTGTCTTTTCATTCTTTTAATGGACTGTCTTTTTAAGATAAAGTATATTATACAAATAAACAGTTTTCTTGGTGTCCTGGGAGTGCCCAGTTACAATGTTATGAAAGAGGAAGACAGGAAAATTTCATTTTAGTAAGAAAAGTTAAGTTTTCTTAACTATGATAATTTCAAGAGAATTATTATTGGGTCCAGGAGGAACACTATCTGAATTACCAAATTTTCTAGAATGAAGTGGACATCTTTGGGGTTTGATTGGTGCCTTTAAAAAAATAGCCCCTTCCTGGTGGGATACGTATATTCTTGGACAAGTCTGGTGCTCGTGATTTTTCATCCTGAAGCTCCTACCTTGAACTTCACTCCATGGTTCTACTATCTTTCTCACCTGACTTGTTGATCTCTCACCATTTACATTGCCACTCAATCCCTTCACATGTAATGCTCAGTGTGTAGTATTGAATCATGAGCTTGGGCTTTCTTATCAGATGGTTTGAGCCTCAGCTCAGCTCTATAATTCACAAGCTGTGTGACTTTAGGGAAGTTAACTTCTTGCAGCCTGTTTTCTTGTGTGCCTACGTACAGGTTTGTCAATAAGATTAAATAATGTTTGTAAAACATTCAAACTGGTTTGAGGCCCTGGTGTTCAACAAGTGTGTGTTTTCTTTCCATCTTTTTTACTTTCCCTTTATGTTCTCCCTATCTTGGTGACCTATGACATTTTTTCACTACCAGTTTTCCTTGCTTGAGGCTGAATATTTCTCTAAATACACTGTGAGCAATAACTCTGTTCCTTCCTCCTAATGAATGTCTCTCTTTTAAGTGTCCTGTGGTCAGCCCCCATGTGGTTTGTTCCGGTCTCCTGGTAAAGCCCCCACACAGACACAGTTAACCGAGGTTATGTCTTGGGCCTGCAACTTCCCTTTTCTCCTTTAGCTGTTGCTATTTCTAACTTCTCTATGCTTTTAAAAGTCACTGAATTCAGTTGTAGTAATAAGTAGTAACTAGCATTGTGACATATTTGAGGGATTAAGAAAAAGTAAAAGATAGGATTCTTCACTTCTAATTGATAATCTACCTGGAGAGAACAGATATATACATGTAAATAACAGATTCTAGTGTTAGACAGGGTGTGTCTAAAGGTTAGGTACAGTCAGAATGTGAGCTGATGCTTTCATAGGATTCACTCACATCTCACCCAAGTGATCACTGTCCAGGTTTAGGCCCCAGGCTCTGACCAAGAGCTTGACTAAAGAAGTTCAGAGAAATGAGCACAGGACTGATGGTGAGGGACAGTGACCAGAGAGAATGCTTCAGTGTGAATGAAGCTGGTAACTGGGGATCATTGGCAGACTATATAATAGAAAGCAGATGCTCTGGGGAAGAAGGAAGCACCTGATCATGACATGTAGGCTCCTAGAATAGGGTAGCCTCCTCCTTCTCCTTCCATCCACTTTTGTCCTATCAGTTCACTGTTAGTTTTATGGACATATGTCTGGTGAGAGCTGTAATTGGTAGGACTTTTATTATAAAATACAGTTATTTGTTACAACATGGATGGACCTTGAAACCATCTTATTAAGCAAAATAAGGCAGACTGAAAGAATCAAGAAACATATGACCTCACTTATAGGTGAAATATAAAACTGAAAATAACAAAGAAACCAAAGCTTGTAAACACAAAATTCCTAAATTTAATGTCAGGTTTCACCATTGTTGTTTATTCAACATTGATTCTTTTTCTTTTATTTATAAAGATTTATTTTTATTGTTTTTGACAGAGAGAGAGAGAGAGTGAGAGAGGGAGATACAGAGACAGAGAGAAGGGGGAGGGCCCAGAATGGTCTCCATAGTTGCACATCATTGGTTTTTTTCACATAGTTTCATTCCACGGGTGGGCGTAGGGCTGCACAGGGCAGGAACTAGGCCGGGGTCTCATTCAGGTGAGAACTGAACTGGGGGCACTCCCCAGTTCAGCATATGGGTCCACACGTGCTGGGGCCAGGAATCAATCCTCGGTCCCCGGGGCTATAAAGTGAGCACTTAACCCACTGAGCCATCCCGGCTTCCCTCAATGTTGATTCTTTAAAAATACTCCACTTCAGTGCTGAGATGATTTAAGAAAGCTTAAAAATGAAGAAAAAAAAAAGTAAATGAACAACACAAAGGAGGCACTGGGAAAATAAGACTGAGACCATTAGATGGAGCTGAGAGTGAGGTTAGAATGCAGCATCATGTTCCAGAATTCATTACAGTTGTAGGAGATGGACCTGACTATAAAACAATAAGATCAGTGAACACGATTATCTCCAACATTTCCAGGATTCCTTAGGTAAGAATTAATCTGTGGTGTAGGAGAAAATAACCAGTCTTGATACTGAGGCCACATAAAGCTTTTACCTTGAAGTCTTCTTGGATGAAAAATCCAGATTAAAAAAATTTGACTTAAGCTTTTCTAAGAACTTTATTGTAGGAAGGGAGGAAGAGAATACTTACTAACCAGAAACTATCAAATCTGGATTTCCTTACATCAGAATTCTAGTGGTTCTTTTATATTGAATATACCCAAGACCCCTCTGAAATGTTTCATAATCAACAGATGAGGAGGGGTCTTGTGACACTCAGGAATGGAAGATGAGATGTCTTGACACTCAATCTCAAAAATCATCCCCTCTCCTCCTTTACCATATAGAACAGAGTATATTGTCCCCCATCCCCTACAATGTGTATGTTGAAGTCTTAATGCCCAGCTCCTCAGAAAATGACTGTATTTGAAGATAGAGCTTTCAAAGACATCATTAGGGTGAGCCCTAATCTAATAGGACTGGTGTCCTAGTAAAAGGAGAATAGGACACACGGAGAGACAGTCGCCTATCACATGTACACACAGAGAGATGATCATGTGAGGAGGACACAGCAAGAAGGCAGCCACCTGCAAGCCAAAGAGGAAACTGAACCTGCCCAAACCTGGACTTCTAGCCTCCAGAACTTTGAAAAAAACATTTATGTTGTGGAAACACCCAGTAGGTGGTACTTTGTTATGGCAGACCTAGCAAACAAGTACACCTTCCAACTGGCTTTATATACCAGAAGCTTTGTATGCAAGATTCCCTTTGTTTAAGCTTAATTTGGTTATGTTAATATTCTCTTTTAAAAGAATACTGAAGTTTTAAACTTCTTATTCTGGTATTCACAACTTTTTTTTTTAAGATTTATTTTATTGTTTTTGACAGATAGAGAGAGACAGAGACAGAGAGAGACAGAGAGAAAGGGGAGGGCCCAGAGCAATCTCCATAGTTGTACATCATCAGTTTTCAACATGGTTTTGTTCCACATAGGTAGGTGGGGGCCATGCAGGGAAGGAACTGTGTTGGGGTCTCCCACATGGGAGGCACGCCCCCTCGAGCCAGGGGCCAAACAGAGTGGGGGGGCAAGAACTGAACTGGGGCCCTCCCTCATAAGAAGCACACCCCAGTTCAGGATATGGGTCCACACGGACCAGGGCCAGGATTTGATACTCAGTCCCCGGGGCTGCAAAGTGAGCGCTTCACCCACTGAGCCATCCCGGCTAACACTTCACAATGTAAAAAAATCTTGCCCTAACCTGCCCTTCCCCGCTTAACTTTCCACTTAACTCAACAAACCTCCTCTAGCAAAATTGCTCAATACATTATCCCTAAGGTGTGCTTTGAATAATACTTTATATATTCGTGTCTTTGCTTATTCTACCTGGAATATTTCAGTTTCCGTCCTTTCAGATCTTATCCATAGTGTACCCCCCAGTATTCATCTCAGATACCCACTCATTTATGAAGCCTTTGATGATCTTAACTAGCAGTTCTTCCTCTTCTGAATTCCTTTAACACCTTTTCATTACTTTTTCACAAGTCTTATTCCCCTTGTTGAAGAGTAAGATCCTAGAAGGCACAGTCATGTTTTTACATCTACGTATAAAGTTCATAGCACAACATTTCCCAAAAATAAGATGCTTCTTTCATTCATGAATTCATCTATACATTGTTATGAGCCCCATAGTGTATTAATTTGTAGGTGATACAACAGAGAGCAAAATAAACATGGTGTCTTCCCTATGGAGCTTACATCCCTTTGAAACGGCACATAAATGAGTAGTTAGGTAGTTATAGGTTAATATTATGATAGAATATCAGAGAATAATGTGAGCTATTTCAGGCAGTGTGTTTCATTTAGACAGGGTCTACTGAGGCTATACCATTGAAGCGACACTATGTGAAAGAACAAGAAGCCCTATGGAGAAGGATGAGCAAGTGGTAGGCTCCTGGGACACAGATGACTTCGACGTGCTCCACCTGGCATACTTAGAGCACAGTGAGCAGGAAGGGGAGTAACGGGAGGTGAGCTCAGAGACAAAGGAGAGGGCCAGTTCCCGTGGGCTTGGGAAGGGGTCAAAGAGTTTGAAGCAGGGAGGTATCCTGATATGTTTTTAGCATCTCTCTGCTAGGAAGAGAATGAATTGTAAGAACAAAAGCATGGAGACATGATAGGAGGCTACTGTGAAATCGAAGTTCAAAGAGATGGGTCCTAAATGAAAGCAGTGGCCATGGGGACAGAGAGGAGTGGGTGGGAATGTGAGGTTTTGGAAGTGGAACTTACAGATGGATAAAATATGGGGAAAGAATAAGAAAGATGAGCCCCAGATTTGTTTCCATTAACAAAGTTTCTTTCCTTTTTCCTTTTAAATTGCAAAGTAGGACCTAATCATTAAAATCAATCTACTACAACACACACAGAGACCTGGTAGAGCACACACACATACCATTTGTCAAGGATAATCTCTTTAATATTAATAGTTGTTGAATATATATTCAACTATTCTCTTTAATAGTTGTGAACATATATATATATATATATATATATATATATATATATATATATATATATATATTCCAATGTATGTGTGTGTTTGTGTGTGTGTAGTAAAAAAGAATGTTATTTGGAACAAAAAGCAACTATGGCCATTTCTACCTTCCCTGAGTATAGAATCAATCCATCTTATGCAAACAGTGTTTGGCTTTAAAGAAAAAAACACCTTGGTGGGTCTTTTCAGCGAGTGTCTTGGGTAGAAAGGGGAACACAAAGGGAGAGGTAAATTGCCCCGCATAAAAGTGAGAGGGCTGCATACACATGGGTAGCCTTGGAGAGAGGTTCATAAAATGAAATATTGGGGAGGACATCCATGCAGGGGCATCTAACCGGGGGCCTAAGGATATCCTTGGCACGTGGAACATTATTTGTGTTGGAAGTGGCCAAGGAACTTTAGGACAGCAATGAATAATATTTCCACAAGTTTCTTAGCTTTGCCATACTCCTTCTTAAGTTTTCATTAAACTTCTGTTGGATACAATAGCTTTTTTTCTTTAATGTATTTTATTTATTTATTTATTTTTGACAGAGAGAGAGAGAGAGAGAGAGAGAGAGAGAGAGAGAGAGAGAGAGAGAGAGAGAGAGAGAGAGAGAGAGATATACAGATACAGAGACAGAAATTGAACTGGGGGAGCTCCCAGTTCAGCATGTGGTTCCACACGGGCCGGGACCGGGACTCGATCCTCGGTCCCCAGCGCTGCAAAGTGAGCCCTTAACCCACTGAGCCATCCTGGCTTCCCCATGGATACAATAGCTTTAAGCTGGTGGTGCTTCAGGAAATAAAAAGACCAGTATTTAGTGTGGACAAAGCAGTGTTAGAAGAAAGCAAGCACAAGAGTTGAGAGTCAATAGTCAATAAAGAGCAGGCTGCAGAATGGACTAATGGAGGAGAAATAGACCCCATTCTCTTCTGTCTTCAGGTGAGGAATTCCTTCAGTTTGGAACTTGGGTACTTGTGCAATTTTATTTGAGTAGTTAAATAACACATTTCAAAAAGCTGGATTGCTTAGGGATAACCAGGCTGCAGAATCTGGTTGTATGTATATGTGCAACACATGAAATGTGTTCAGCTGTACAGAGGTATGTGGAGATATGCTGGAGATGCACAAGAAGGCTGTATCTGCCTATCTTTATATATCTATAGCTGAACACATTTCTGGAACATTTCTTACTAGGTTTCTAGAGATAAAATAAAAATTTTATGAACAATTTCTGGGTTGTGAGTCATAGTTTTTTCATTTTTTTAAACATATCAACATCCCTGGCAAGCTATGGCAAGGCCAGTAGGGGGCAGGGAGACTGAACTTTTAGGATCTTTAGTGACCCATAAATAAGAGTTGGCAAAACTGTTAAATGGCTTTTAAATTAAATTTTTTTCAAATATAACAACTTCAGCATTTAATGATTCTGTATTTGAAAGGTCACCAGGAACCAAGAGTTTTTAAAAAGTAGTGTTGAAACTGGAAAAAAAAAAGTTGAATCAATTTCCATTCAAACCAAGTTCCCTTCTTGCATTTTTTTCCTTAGGAAAGATTATGGGGTAGAGAGAGGTTGTGGGCAACAAAGTGGTTATTGTTTTTATGAAACTCTTTGGTTTTGACTCTGACCTTTATCTTATAGTAGAAGGTAGAGTGTCCTGTATTAAATGGAAGAAACCTGTGGTGATGGAGTAAAGAAACTGTAATTGGGGTTATTATATATGGCGTAACAGAGACCCCATATTGTCTAGGAAGATTCACTCAGCAATGAATAAACTCAAAGCAGAACAATAGGGTGACTTACAGTTGAATTCTAAAGAGCAATAGTCCAGGAATATTTCTAAGCTTGAGAAATTTTTTTATCTTGCCAGCCTTGATCAATACCACCCTCTCTCTTCCTAGTTACATCCATCATTCCTCTTGCTTTTCATTTGATTTAAGGAAACACTGGCGTATTCAGATGCCTTGATGGAGAAATAAAAAATTCAGGTTTACTCAAGTCCATCTGCAGCCACATTTTCTACTAGACAGGCGCTTTGACCGGCTAAGCCATAGGGCCCCCACTTGCCACATTTTCTAAACATGGTTATTTTCATAAGACCTATATCTTAAGGAGGTAGAAAGAATAAAGGAAGAGATGTGAAAGGTTTTAGATGGAGATCACCCTTTAGTATTCCCCAGGTTTACGATATGCATAAATTACAAGTGAGGTTCTCTTCCGGGGTCTGTAGTTGAACTTGGGAAATTTCTGAAGAACCTAGGTGTTTTTTGTAATAAAGTACCCAGGGGCATTGTGAGGACTAAACTACCTTCAAGCTTTTCTGGAACATTAACTTGCTATATCATTGTTGCTTTCCACCTTTGTAGCTGTTGTTCTAGGTTATGTGCTTGCATGCTGACCCAGTGGGAGTACATCAGCTAAATCTTTGGTTTTCATGAAGATTCTTGTTTTGTTTGCAGTTAGATTTGTCACTCTGTAGGGAGCTACACAGAAAACATAATTGCTTTGGGACAGCACATTCTTCAAAAAAGCAATGATCTAGCAACTTGTCAAAAGGGAAAAACAAATAACCAAAGCACAATCTGTTTTTCCTTTCCTTCAAACTCAGTCGAAAGAATCCACAGTAGTTCAGAAAGTGATACCCCTAATTACAGCTGGGGAATTATTTGGTTCTTTCCAGCAATTATGGTTTACCAAGAATGGTCCTCACCCTGTGCTGCAAACTAGAGCATTTCTAATGCTCCACTTGCTCAAGAGGCTGCCTGCTTGCTGCCTCGCTTGTCTGCTACCCAGGTTCAGCAGGAGTAGCTTAGAAGCAGAGAGCTCCTGGAGGGCAAGGTGATTTCCTAGTCATCTGTTCATTCCCTTGGCTTGCACTCACCATGCCTGGTACAATGCAAAGGAAGACTCGTTACCCAGGGTGCCCAGGAGGGTCACTTTTGGGTTGCTCTTTGATGGTGTTACTTTAATGCATTCTGGCTTAGTCTTTGAAGCCATTTCCCTGGTAGAGAACACTGTAAATGAAGAAACCAGGCCTTTTGGGGGGATTGACTCAGAGTTTGAGCAGAGAGACTGCAGTGGTGGGGAAGGGAGGAAGGAGTTATAATGGGGGTGGGGGTGGGGGGCTTGAAGTTGCCAGAGGCTGATCTCTTAGCTCTGGTGGAAGCAGGAACTTCCCAGTGGCCACATGTGGGGGCAGAGCAGCAGCTGTCAGAATAGAGCTCACAGGGAGACAGGTCAGCATCCATCTAGCACAGGGGTCTCCAAGCTACAGCCCGTGGCCTGCGAGGCCCTCTCATCCGGCCCATGGAGACCTTTTTATCTGAATAAAATAATATTAAATAAATAATTAAAAACAACATCTATGTTTTGATTCTTTTTTATTTGGACCTCGAGTGTGTAGTCAGCCCCCAAACTGCTGTTTGATAGTTAATGCGGCCCGTAGGCTGAAAAGTTTGGAGACCCGTGACTAGATTCTAGCAGATCGGGAGATGCTGGGATGCCAGGAGAGAATGTGACTTGGGGGCTTGGAGCTCATGTCAACAAAGTTCAGCAAGTGGGACGATCCAAGTCACTGTCATTGCTTCCCAGC
>PVKE010029684.1:0-20091 GCA_004027555.1 Craseonycteris thonglongyai | reverse complement strand
AAAATAAAAAATAGTTTTGAACATATATTTTACTTATCTACCCATACCTCGCTGGAATGCACCTTATACTGAAACACAGTGTATAAACATAGTATGCATTTCACACCCCTTCTTCCCCCTTAGACTACGCCTATGACAACAAGTCGATCGCGACACACTTTTAAGATAAAAAGTAGATCTTATATACAGAAAAGTTGCCCACCCCTGATATATAGTATTAAATAACATATATGAATATAAGTAACTTAAGCATCACTAGAGGTTAGGAAAAGAATTGCATATACACCGAGATAGAACAAAGGAATTAGTAAATTCCAAAGCAGAAATAAACAATCAGAAAAGTAAAAAATGTTGTAAATAATAAATATGAATGCAAGAACCAGTTCTTTGAAAACACAAATAGTAAAAGAGATAAACTATTAGTTAACACAGGCAACTGGTTGGCTAAGGAAGGGGGTGGATGGGAGATTTACTACGTACTTTAAAAAATTAAAAATTAATTTATTAAATACTCCAGGCATACCAAAAGGCACAAACAATAAAGGCACACCTGTGAAACTGAGAGAGGAAGAACTTTAAAAGATTACAGAAGGAGGGGCCTCCTGGAGACTCTTGCAAACCCAAGGACAGGAGATAAAAAGTCCGTGAGTCTCAGAAAGGCCAGCAATTATAGAAATCAAGGCCGAGAACAAACAGTTCTCAGAAACACAGGTGCAAGGTTTGCCCCTTCCCCCCTCCCCACCTTGAGTCACAAGAAACATGTGGAACCCTAGGGGGAAAAAATCACACTCAAATGTATGTAAGCCGTGGGAAATCTAACTGGGGGGAGCGCGCGCGTGTTAGGTGCTGCTAGCCCCGCGTGCTTCACCGAATAATAAAATCTCCTTCGTCTCTATCTAAAGAATTGTCTGAGCGTCTGATATCCTCCGTGGGGTGTCGCTTCCTGCAACCTAAAGAACAGAACATTGGCAAAGCATTTGAAGCCCCTGTGACTTCTCAGTTACATCTCCCTCCAGTTCAGCACTATCTTGACATTTTAGTGATTATCATTACAACGCATTTTATAATTTTACCACATAGATGCCTCTAAAAAGCTATATAATTTTGCATGTTTTGTAGTGATTTTACACTACATATTTTTCATTCTGTTTGCTTAACCGTTTGTTAATTTTCCATGTAGTAGAGTAGGTATGGCAACTAGCTCATTCCTTCTACCCACCATATACGACCACGTTGTATAAACATACTAAGGTTTACTTATTCTTGTTAATGCTAAGCTCACGGCTTTTTTTGCAACTAAAGGGTGTCCCAAAATTCACGCAAGATTTGAATTTTGCGTCATTTGTGCGGTAGTGTTGCCAACGAAAAAAGAAGACAGCGTGACAGCTGACAGTTCAGGGTTATTAAAAATGGAGCACTACACGAAAGAACAACGCGTTTTCATTGTTGAGCAATATTTTTTAAATAATGGAGGTTTGGCAGCTACAGTTTGCAATTTTCGTACAGAATTACTTCTTGCGTGAATTTGGGGACACCCTTTATAAAGTGTTGCCATGAACATTCTTATATCTCTAGGTATATATTTGGGCACATGTACAAAATTTTCCTAGAAGTGCGGTAATTTCACTAGGTAATTCTTAACTGCTCTCCCAAGCACTTGTGCCAGTATAGACCACAGTTCCAGTTGCTGCAATGCTTAACAGGGAGACTTACTTTTCACTCTACATTTTGAATGTTGATGGCATTTCACGTTATACAATTTCTTGAATTTTTTTAAATTAATCCTCACAAAAAGCCTGCGGGTTAGGTATTATTATATACTTTGCAGATGAGGAAAAAAATAATCTCTTCGTTTTGTGATGTTTCTTTTCTTTTTTTTAAAAAAGTGTCTTAGTAAGCTTAGCTCATTGTACCTTTTTCTTGTCAACCCTGGAAAGACTGCTTGCCAACGGTTTCACTGGGTATCCAGAATTGGCACTTTCCTAAGGTGACCATATTTTAACATTGGTAAAGCGGGACACCATTGACCAGGGGGGAGGGGGTTCTTGATTAAAAATTTGGTCTATCTCCCATCGTTCCCTAGCTTGTCCTGAATTCTTTCCAAAAATTGGGACTTTTTTATTTTTTTATTTTTGAGAGAGAGAGAGAGAGAGACAGAGACAGAGACAGAGACAGAGACAGAGACAGAGACAGAGACAGAGACAGAGACAGAGAGAGAACTGAACTGGGGGAGCTCCCAGCTCAGCATATGGTTCCGCACGGGCCGGGGCCGGGATTCGATTCCTGGTCCCTGGCGCTGCAAAGTGAGCGCTTAACCCACAGAGCCATCCCGGCTTCCCAAAAATTCGGGACTTTTTTAAAACGCCGCGGGACGCGGGACAAATTGTTAAAAATCGGGATGTCTGGTCACCTTACACTTTCCCCACCTCTCCTCCACCTTTCCAAAGGCTGCTCTGCTCTTCGCCACTCCGAAGCCATTGTGGCTTTGTAACGGGATAGAACGACAGAGTTTGGTCCTCTGGAGCCTCCGTAGTCCTTACCTCTCTCCCACCCCTTTGGTGTTTCGAGGGCGCCTTCTGCCGCGCCGGAGAAGGCGGGGCCGGCGACTTCAGGCAGTACTGCGTCTCTAAATAGGCCAAGGTTTGCGGCGCTTGCGCTCCGGGCACCGGAAGTTCTTCCGTTTCTCACTCTCAGCAGCTGTCGCCGAGGTTGAAGGGATGCCCCGGAAGTTCTCTGCCTGTCCCCCTCCTTCGGCAAACATGGCGGTGGACTCGGCGATGGAGCTGCTATTTTTAGATACTTTTAAACACCCGAACGCTGAGGTAAGACTTTGCTGCTTGATTCTGATCCTGCTTCTTGACTTTGGGATTCTTACAAAAAATCCTCAGGTGTGCCTGGACTTTTTCTTTTGCAGATTGCCGCTTTAATTCCTCATATACACACCCCTCCCCCCTGCAGGGTGCGGGCACGGCGTCTAAGGGAAAGCAGCGGAGGTCCCCACGTTTCTCCATGTTACCTCAGGCCCCTGTGTCTTTGGTTGATTTACTCTGTTTGTTTTGCTCTCCCCGCCCCTCCCTTGTCCCTTCCTCCCCAAATGTTAGCTTTGGCCTTTGAAAAAAATCTTGGTTCTCAGGTTCACCTTTGGTGGTGGTAGGGAGCGGTCTCGGACAGCTGTGTTTGACCGTAGTGCGCGTGATAGAGCTGGTCACGTTGGCTTCGTGGTTCCTAAAACCCTCTCCTAGGCACCTTTTTTTAACGGGAGTTAGGTTCCCCAGATGTGACTTTCGGTTTAGCATTGTGGCGTTCTCCGGTTTGTCGTGGAACTTTAACACTTATCTCTTGGATAAGTTTCATACATGAGGACATGAAATACTTAGATGGAAGGGCTTTTGCGTGAAGAGTACCTGTGAGGAGGGGGAAATGGAGAGAATTGTAGACTTAACTATAAAGTGCAGTAGTATTGTTTTGAGGGCGAAGGTGCGGAACATGACTTAGTTGGGATATGTAAATTGAATAGCTAAATAACTAAAGGTTCTTGAAAGCCGGTCAAAAATGAACTTTAGCAACACAGAGAATTTAAAAAAACCTCAGAACCCAGATTCGTTCGGTGTAAACTTAATAATTTTAGAGAACTATTCCTTCCTCAAAGGCAGTGGTAATAGTGGTAGCAGTTGTATCTTAGTGCTTTATTTGACAAAATAAAAAGTTGACAGTTTTCTTCTAATTGTTTTAACGAATGGTTTATAGGTCTGTAAAAATAAGAAGTGTGGAAACTTCAGAACCTCTTATTAACAATGAATTAATTTGCCGTCTCTCACTTTAAGTGGGAAAAGTAATTGTTCAATGACCATACTATTCTGACTAATTCCACCTAGGCTTTAGAAAACTCAATGGAGGCAGTAGTTGGATCATAACAAACCTATCATGTGTATAGAAATAGAGAATAGTTAAAAATGAAAGAAAGAAGCATATGATGAATTAATAGTATTTTAGTTTAGGATCATTGTAGTTCATTCACTTTTATTTTTAAGAATCTACCGGTAGTATTTCTTCATTCATTCCTAGACAAACATTGAGGACAATCAGTGGATTTGAAGTGGGTTTGATGGGAACAATAAAGTTTTAGTTTTTGATGTGTTTAGTGGTACACCAGATTTGTACAGTAGGAAGTTAAGAATCTGTGTAACAATTTATGAAAAACACTTTTGAGGGTGAGGTATAGCTCTAAAAGGGGCAATTCAAGTAACAAAACAAATGAAAACATTGCCCTTTCTGTCAAAGGAATTTTTAATCTGGTGAGGAAGAAAGACATTCAGGTTTCACAAAGGGAATACTTAAGGGGTTTCAGTGGTGTTAAATAAATTAGAAACTGTTTGTGGCTTGTATACCACTTAAAAATATATATATATTATTTTAGAAAATTTTAATTTTATTATAGAATAATATAATTCCATAATTTTATTATAGAGTAATAAAATTATAAAATATAGAAAAGCAAAGGTGTTCATAATCTCATCTTTCTTGGTTCCAGATATCATTAACAACTTTAATTTTTTCCAAATCCTCTGGTAAATACACACTGAAATATAGATACTCACCACCCACATTAATGTACTGATACTGTGATATTGTTTTGTGATTTCTTACCTAACAATGTGTTGTGTATCTTTATAAATCAAGAAATAACATCTATATAACATTTTAACAGTAAACTCCATTTTTAAACATCTTTTTTTTTGACTTGGTGATGCATGTATGAGATACAAATGCAAAAGGTACAAAAGGGTATACAATAAAAACTTCTTTCATTCCTTATAGCAAGGCATCCTACTTCCTTCCCTAGCTAGTCTTCAGAGGGTGCCAAAAAAATGTATACACATTTTAAGAAAGGGCAAAAAAAAATTATTACAATTGTAATACTCAATATATACTGATAACAAAAGATGAATACAAATCACATTTGACTTCTGCAATTAAGAGATACTCAAAGTGGTTACCATCAGTATTTATGTAATATATAGATAACATCTCTTAAAGTGTGTACACATTTTTTTTTTAATTTTTTTTATATATTTTTATATTTATAGAGAGTAATTATTTTATCTTCAGTGCATATTTATTTTTATTTTACTTTTGACAGATAGAGAGAGAGACAGAGACAGAGACAGCTAGAGAACCGAACTGTGGGAACTCCCCAGTTCAGCATGTGGGTCCACCTGGGCCGGAGCCGGGATTCGATCCTCAGTCCTCGGGGCCTCAAAGCGAGCGCTCAACCCGCTGAGCCGTCCCGGCTTCCCCAACACATTTTTTTTTTTTGCCACCCCTAGTATGTATAGGCTGATCAAATGTACCATTTGAAATGGAACAGAGAGCCTGCTGCTGTCTTGAATTTAGCCCAGTGAGACTAGACTGACCATACTTATTGTTTGATACAGGACAGTGCCATTGTTTTCTGTCCTGTTTAAAACGGTATGTCTGGGGAATGCCGGGATAGCTCATCAGGTTGAGCGCTTGCCATTCAATCGCGAAGTCCAGGGATTGAATCCCACCCCTGGCCCATGCAAATCCATGTGCTGAACTGCAGCATGCAACTTGTAACTGCAACTGGCAAAGGTTCTCAGCTCTCATACTAGAGGCCCCCAGTTCGGTTCCTGCCCTGTGCAGGCCCACATTCACCTGTGTGTAGTGAAACTGTGTCACAACTAATGATGTACAACTATGAAGACTGACTTCTCTGGGCCCTCCTTTGTTCTCTCTATTTTTCTCTCTCTCTCTCTCTCCCTCCCTCTCTCCTCTCAATAAAATAAATCTTAAAATGGTATGTCTAGTCAGCCCATTTTGTAATATAATTTTTTTGGCTGCATAATATTTAAGTAGTAATGCTGTTATGTATTTGTATATTAAATTATTAGACATTTAAGCTTCTGACTTTTTACAGTGATGTGATATTCCTGATGCTAAGTTATTTTATGCATGTCTTATTATTTCTTTATTACTTTTCAGAGTGGAATTGCTGGGTTAAAAAATCAGTCTTATGAGTATGATTGATGCTAGAAAGTCCTACTTCATATCAGTTTCTTTAAGAAACCAATTTGTAATTGATCTGAACAGAATTGATAATGGAAGTGGTAGGAGTAGGTGAGATAGTCTTAAGTTTACCCTTAGGAGAGAGTAAAAAAGAGAAGATAGTTGCAGGTATAGAAGAGTAAGTTATGTACACTGTGACCTTTAAACACACAATGACTTCTTCCAAATGGTTAGATGTGGCTCAGAGTCCTGGAATATGAGCAGTCTAATAAATACATAAAGCAGTAATGTAGTGATTTTTTATCATTATCAAGTATTATGTGCTGTACATAATTTTAAGTGCTATACTTTTATGACTGGCAGCGCAGGTTTGTTTACTTCACTGCTCACTTTCTAGGACTCTGAGCCACATCTATCCATTAGCTCCCAAATCATAACCCTTCTATGATTTCCCATGTTCAACCTGTCTTCCTAGGTTTTATGTATTCCTCTTAATATTTTAAGTCTTACTTCATTGGAATACTTTAAACTCTGAATACAACCCAGTCAACTCTTATTAAGTACCTAATGAAAGTCTTTCATTCATTAAATATGAGTAAACTGAATCTTAGTTCTTCTCTTTTTTAAACACCACTCGGATAGAAGGGGTAAAAGAGGTGATTACATTTTAGTTTGATAGGAGATTTTGGATACATAAGGGAGAGGAACCCCATGTATACTTGCTTTGGCGCATCTTTCAAGAGAAAGTTGACAACTTCAAGGCCTTGGGACAAAAGAGTGTAGGAGGGTTCTAAGAGACAGTAGCAAGAGCAAGGGCATAAAGATGAGAAAGGGCATGGATTGTTGGCCTGTAAATTTGGAGTGAAAAGACGAGGTGTACTTGTTTCTAAGGAATTTGACCTGGGGACAATAAGAAGCAGGGAAGTAGTACATTTACATTCTAGAAATGCCATTATTGCAATAGGAGAATGGGTTAGAAGTGGCAAGAAAGAAGCACAAAACCACTTAGGATCTGTTTGCCTTTATCCAGATTAGAGTGCATAGAGTCTAGAACTAGAGAAGTGACACCAGGAATCGAGGGAATTACACAGATTGGGGAGCTGTTTAGAGGTTTAATCAATAGGACTTGGTGTTTAAATGAATAATGATTTAGGTGCAAGAGAATGAGAAAGAAGCCAAGGATGATAATGGTTTCTGTCTTGCCCATTGTGTGGGTGGTGGTAATACAGCAGAGTTCAGTGTAAAGATTTATTTTTATTGTTTTTGACAGAGAGAGAGAAAGAGACAAGAGAGAAGGGGAGGGCCCAGAGCAGTTTCTATAGTTGCACATCATTGGTTTTTCCACATAGTTTCATTCCACAGGTGGGTACGGGGCTGCACAGGGCAGGAACTGGGCCAGGGTCTCACCCCGGTGAGAACCGAACTGGAGGCACTCCCCAGTTCAGCATATGTGTCCGCACGGGCCAGGCCGGGATTCAATTCTCGGTTCCCGGGGCTGCAAAGCAAGCGCTTAACTCACTGAACCATCCCGGCTTCCCCGAGAGTTCAGTTTAGAACTGGTAAGTTTGTGGTGGCAGAGGAACATTCAAATGGAGATGTCCAGTTAGCAGTTTGATACAGTGGGCTGGGGCTCGGGAAAGAGGTCCTAGGTGGAGATATGGATTTGGAGTTGACAGTGGATGAAATTCTTATTTCTTGTAATTCTATTTATTGTACTTAGCTACTCTGCTCACCTTCCCTCCCCCATTTTGCCCTCTGTACATGGTGAACTATGCTTACAATTACTTGACCTTTCCAAGTTCTTGTTTGCTTTCCTTTGCCTGGAAAGCTCTTCCTTCTTTTCTTCCACTGATTCTTGTTTTCCTTGAAGACTTAATTAGCTCAGGTGCACTTCTTTTAAGAAACCTTCCCTGACACTCTTTTCCGAAACCCCGTAAATGTTTGTCCACAAAATGAGTTAGTTAAGTACCTCTGAATTTTCAGTTTCCTATGTTAGTCTGTGTAATAGCAATATATCTGTTTGTCTACCACAATAGATTGTTCTGTAATGGCAGAGATTATGTCTTGTCTTTGTATCCATGTGACCTAGCAAACACTAGAACATAATAAACATTTAATAAGTGTTTAGAAATAGTTATTGAGGGGAAGCCGGGATGGCTCAGTGGGCTAAGTGCTCATTTTGCAGCCCCGGGGACCGGGGATCGAATCCCAGCCCCGGCCCATGCGTAACCATAAGCTGAACTGGAAGCTCCCCCAGTTCAGTTCTCTCTCTGTCTCTGTCTCTCTCTCTCTCTCTCTCTCTCTCTCTCTCTCTCAATAAATAAATAAATAAATAAATATTTTTAAAAAAAGATGTGTTTTAGAAATAGTTATTGAAAATAAGAAGTAGTAGCACCTAAACAGAAGCTCTTCTACTCATAAACAAAATTGATTTTTTTTTATTTTTTATTGTTAAATTTATTGGGGGATTTTATTTTTGAAGATTTATTTCACTATTTGAGAGAGGGAGAAGTGGGAGGGCCCAGAGCAGTCTCCACAGTTGCCCATCATCAGTTTTGACCGTTTCATTTTACACAGGTGGATGTAGGGCCATGCAAGGTGGGACCTGAACCAGGGGCTTTCCACATGGGAGGCGCATGTGCACCAGTTCAGCATATGGGGCTTGCACGGGCTGGGGCCAGGGCCTGATCCCCAGACCCTGTCGTTGCAAGGAAAGCATTCAACCTGTCAAGCTATCCCAGCACCACCACCACCACCACCCCTCCCACCCCCCCCACCAAATCAATTTTGAAAGATTTTGAAAGGCTGTAAAACCTTAATTTTTGTAGGTCCGTAGTAACTGTACCCTAACTACTACTACTACCACCATTTATTAATTAGTGAAGGGCAGGGTGGAGGTAAAAATTTGATGAACTTTTGTTCTAAGCTTCCTTTGTAAATATTAAGGAGAATTTATAACCGTATGAGCAGAAGAGCTTTTATATATAGTCATATACTGCATAACAGTGTTTCATTTAGCATCAGACTGAATATATGACAGCAATCCCATAGATTTTAATGGAGCCAAACAATTCCTGTCATCTAATGTCGTCGTTGTAATGTCCTAGTGTTTGTGGTGACACTGGTGTAAACAAACCTACGCTGCCAATCATAGAAGTATAGCACTTAAAATTGTGTACAGTGCATTATACTTGATGATAATAAATCACTGTTACTGCTATACGTATTTATTATACTATACTTCTTATTGTTATTTTAGAGTGTATTCTTACTACTTATAAAAAAAAAAAAAATAGTTGTGCTCTGTTACACCAGCAGCAGCTTTATACATGATGTTTGTCTCTTGATTGTAGCATTTTCTCTTGTGCTTGATTTAATCTCATGTTGTTTTGTTCATCATGGCTCCTAAGCGTTGGCACAGTGACAAAAATCATCTAATGACACATTTCTCAGAATGGGTCCTCACCATTGAGTAACATGACTAGTAGACTTTTTAAATTAAGTAGAGGAGTTCCTTATGGGAAGGAAACATTCTTAGTTCTTTCATATAAATCTGTAGTATACAAGTGGAGCTGCTGATAAAAAAAGTCAAAGCAATAGTGGATTGTATAAGATAGAATTTTCTCTCTCAATAATCTGTTTTTCAGTGTTCTAGTACTAATGATAGCTCTAGGTTCTTCTAGACTGTTCCTCTGGGACTTGGGTTCTTCTGTACTCTTCCTGTGCCTCCTTTAGCGTATTGCCTATACTGTCCAAGATAATTCAAATAAAGTATATTTGAATAGTAAACATAGTAAACTTTGTATACCTGTATAGCTATATATAATTTCTGAGTTTAAAATGCAGAATTGGGAAATCATTCTCTGTCACATTTTAGGAGAAACTAACGAGCAATTTTTTGATCTGTTGATATGAATGATATTCAGTTTCGAGAGACTCAAAACTTTGTCTTTCTAGATGCAGATAATGTGAACCATTCTTCTCATTGTGAACTTTGAACACTAGATAGTGATAGATTGACTGAACTGCTAGGAAAAATTGATGTAAACTAGTTCATAAACAGTGTGAAAATTTTTTTTTTAATTATGGTCTCAAGAGCTTCATTTGTTTGATCTTGTGTCAAATGATACAAAAAAATAAGTATATACTAAATTTATGCTATACATTTCTTTTATTATAAACAGTTTGTGGATTTTTTCTTTTTTAATTTCAGAGAGGGTTTACCTCAACTGTTCAGTACCTCAGTGGCTTCCTTTGATGTCTTGATATTATTAGTTAGTATGTTCAGTAGATTAAGCTAATTTAAGTATGGATTCACAATCTCTTAGCTATTATTCAGAACTCTAAAATTTCAAAAAAAAAACCTGCCCTGAGTTTATTTGACAGTGTAATCTGCTATGAACTGACATTATGGTAGTTATAATCTTTATTTTAGTGTGAATGTATATTTATGCATGCGACTGTAGAAATACTAATGTTTTGATTACAAGGTATTGCTCCAGAAGCCATTGTGGTTGTTAAGTAATATGCAATGTTTGTATCATATATATTACCTTTCTAAAAATCTAAAAAGTCAGGATGCTAAAAGGCATTTGCTCTAGAGGCTTCCAATAAGGAATTGTAAGTCTGTATTGGCCCAAGCAAAACATCAGGAGGCAAATTCACTGCAGAAAATGTAATTACATAAATGGAGAGATTTGCTTAAGTGTACTTTATCATAAACTTTTTAAAAAGAGTGATTTATACAGCATTGTAAATATAATAGAACTGTTATTATGACATAGAATTTTAAGATTATTTGTGATATTCTGAATGAAACAAATTGAAGATGAGTAAATTTTAAATAGACAAAAGTGTATTGCTTATACTATGTCTTTCTCCCCCCCCCCCCACCCTTTTGTTTTAAAGCAAAGTTCTCATATAGATGTAGTTCGTTTTCCATGTGTGGTTTATATTAATGAAGTCCGAGTCATACCCCCAGGAGTAAGAGCCCATAGCAGCCTGCCTGACAACAGAGCATATGGGTAAGTTGACTTTCTTTTTAAAAGTATTTTTGGCTAAAGATTGTCCTAAATATATTCTTAATCACAAGACTTTAAGGTAACATTTTGTAGGCAAGAAAAAAAACTAAAACTTTACTCTGTCATGGTTATGTTACATTGCAGTATAAATTGTCTAGGTTTTCTATACAATCCACATACCTTTATAAACTTGAAAACAGTGATTATTTGATCTAAGTACAAATTTAAATTTATCTTTCTTCATTCCTATTTTTTTTTTGGTTAGTGGAAATGGGTTTATATTTTCTAAGATATTCTGGGCTTTAATAATCTAGTAGATGAAGTTTTTTTAAGCTTTTGCCTTGATAATAAATAAGAATTAGTTTGAATATTTAGAAATATATCTTTTATTATGTTATTAGATCTTTATTATACTATTTTATAGTGATCAGTTTTTATGATTTATTGATGATCTCTTTAACCTGATACATGGGTTTAAAAAAAAAATCATAGCTTCACATTAGCTGTTAGTTGTACTTAGCAAGTTATTTGATTATCTTTCTTAGACTGTGGAAAGTACACAGGATGTAAGACACAGTCACTGACATGGAGTTGTCGATAACTTTATAACAACTCACATAAAATAGGAATTTGATCTTTGTTGTAACTTGAACCATCATCATCTTTTGATTTTAATTACATAAATTAAAGATATAAACTAAATTTTGGTTGTGCAAACATGAGTATATAAAATAAATATAGCTATGTGAGTTTTTAGCTTATAGCCTAGGTTTTGATCTTACCGTATGTATTAGTACTGTATTTCATTATATGCATGTTCTGATAGCTCATTTTTTATTACATGAAAGAGTTAAGCCAGCTGTTTAGTGGTGAGTGTTATGGTACTGAGTCAAAGTTAAGGGCTCATTTCTTCATAATTGTGAAAAGTAGTTGGTTATTTATAGAAGTAGATATAAAGTCTTCAAATGTTTTCAGGTCATTCAAAAGGAAAACAAATACAAAACAGCAATAAGAATGTTTAATGTTTATAATGAGATAGCATCATGATTAATCTCATATCTTTAAGGAAATAAAAACTCATGTTTTCCCATAATTTCTTTCTACTTTTCCTATAAAAGGAGATGTGTGTAGAATGGGAAAGATGGAGTAATTTTAGTGTATCCAGCCATATTCTCTAATTGTACTGCTTTTGGTCAAGAAACGTCTATTATCTATTGCTGCATAACACATTACAACTAATTAGCAGTCTAAAATAGTAAAACATTTATTATCTCACACTGTTTCTGAAGGTCAGGAACCTGGTAGCATCTTAGTTGGCTCAAGTTTCCTCATGAAGTTATAGTCAAGATAAAGGCCTATCTACAACCTCACATTTGACTGAGGTTGGAGAATTGCTTAGAAGCTCACCCACATGGCTGTTGGCGGGAGACTTCAGATCCTTGCCAGGAGATCCTCTCTATGGGGTGGTCATGTCACAATGTAAATTCCTCCAAAGTGAGTGTATGTTTTATAACTTAATAACAAGTGACATACTGTCGCTTTTATTATATTCTCTTGGTTACATATTCTACTGGTACAGTGTGGGAGGGAACTATATGAGGGTGTAAATATCAGGATCTTTAGGACTATTCTGGAGGCTAGCTACCACAGCAGGCCAAACAAATCTCTACAAATAGCTAGCTGCAATGGGTAAGGGTATTTGTTACATTATCCCTCTTCTTACGTACGTTTCTCCTTTTTCTTAGCCATTTTTGGGTGTGAATGGCTGTTCATGTTTAATAATTCCAAATGTGAAATCAGAAACAACTGTATACACATGTTACAAAACAATAAAGTATAAAGTATTAATTCAGAAACACAAATGTAAAATGTCAGGCTTCATGGCATCTCAAGGTTGAAAGTATTGTTAGAGATCAAATGATATTTGTGCAGCATACTTTACAAGTTTTTCTCATAAAAATCAGAACTGTACCGGTAATTCAAATCTCTAATCCCTTCATCCTGAGAGAGTCCTAACATTTGATGCATTGTGTTTAACAAATATATTTGTTTGTGTATATGTGTGTGTATAATATTTTGGTAAATATTGTACCTTCTGTGAGATTAGGTTTGAGTCAACAAGTTTTAAGATTTTAAAGTCTAGGGAGGTGGGTGGGAGAGCTGGGGTGGGGTAAGGAGTGGGAATCGAATATATGGTGATGGAAAGAGCTGATTCTGGGTGGTGAGTATATAATGCGATGTATAGACAATAATGTAGAATTGTACACCTGGAAACAATGTAATTGTTATCAATCAGTGTCACCCCAATAAATTTAACAGTTTAAAAAAATTTTTTTTAAGTCTAGTACAGTCAGATTAACCATTGATTCTTTGAATCGCTTTTCAGTGACCAGGACCAGAGTCTTTGGTACATCAAAAGTAATGAATTTACATTTAAGCACTTTTCTTTTTCTTTGAGATATTGGAGTCCAGTGTCTAGTTTGAAGAGGAAGGGTGGGAGGGAGAGACTAGAGTTGTTGAGCATATAATAGTTGAATGCAGGTAAGGTAAATGTATGATACTACTCTGGCCCCACTGTATACTATTCTGTGTTTTCCTTTATTTCATTTAACATGTCAGGAATACTTACACATCATTTGCTTTTATTTGAAAATGTGATTTCTAATAGTTTATGTAATCTAATGAATGGCTATACAGTAATTTATTTGGCTAGTTGGTTAACTTTCAAATTATAAGTAGTAATAGTACGATGAATAGTGTAATGAACATCCTCTTGAAAAAAACCTTGGTGTGCATGTCAGTGTTTCCACAGAGATATTTTCTAGTAAAAAAGTATTTCTGAATCATAGCGTGAGCATTCTCTCAGTCTCCTGAATTTTAATGCCATGTCTTTTCGAATGATTATACAGTTCTTTGTACATCTGCCAGAAATGCATGAGGGAACCTCTATGGTAGATAGTACTTGGGGCATTATTACACTTTTTATCATTTCAATTTTTGGAAAATCAACAACAAAGTATGCAGTGTTTAAATTCAATATTTCAGTTGAGCCTAACGAATTTCAGCTTAGGGTAAAATATATATCAAATGTAGCAAGGTTTCATTCTAATGCAAATTAAGTAGGATTTAATCTTTATATAAATCTACAAAAAAATGAAAATATTTGTGTAAATTTAAGTCACAATTTAGGGCTTTAATGCTAAAATTATTATAGTTTTGTATTAATGTAGAGTAAGTTGAAATCAAATTATAATTACAGTATACAACTTGAAATTAGTTAATGTCTGATTCTTTTTGCTAATTAAGTAAAATAATGTAAAGAATTATAAAATTTGATATCACAATTAGAATTTGCCTTTAAAAATATATTAACATTTAAAAATATTTAGGTGATTTAGAATGGTCCAAGTAGCAGACAAAAGATACTTGATTAAAATTTTTTCAATAATTTTTCTCTAAACAAATAACTCGCTACTTGAGAATTGGATGTGAACAAAATTACAGAAAATATTATAATTGTATAATTTTGTTATTTAAATTTTAGGATTATCACTTAATTCTGGAATTGATCTTAAATTTGTATTTACTTTGTTTTTGTTTTAATTTAGGAACTGTTTATTGCAAAGCCTGACATTTCAACTTTGTTTCATTCACAGGGAGACATCTCCACACACATTTCAATTAGACTTATTCTTTAACAATGTAAGCAAACCAAGTGCCCCAGTTTTCGATAGGTTGGGAAGGTATGTACTTACTAGGTAATTTCACCAGAAATTACTACATTCCTTACTACAGTGTTAGTAAGGAAACCTTTTTAATCTTTTGGAAGAAGAACTCATGGTTTAATTTTATCAATTGGCAAAATTAAAGAAACGTCAAGCATCTAAGAACATACTGAGTTTTTGTTTTATTTTAATGTTTAATGTGTGAAACACAAGCCATCTTTTGTTTGCTCTTATGGGTGTATGCATTTCTTAAACATATCACATGATTTTATAATAACCTAATTTGGATAGCTGATAACTTTGTGTCATTTATATCATACTATTGCCTAATTTAAAATTCCATAATCACAATTTGTAAAATTAGAATTTTGTTAATAGATACTTACTTTTAGGATTAATGATTTGATATCTGCAAAATAATTGACCATTAAATGGATTTACTTAGAGTTTATTTATAAAATTAAAAATTTGAAAGGCAGCTTAGAAATGGAAAAATTTCTATCTCTAACAGGGATGAATAGTTATTTATAGACTTTACTTATGCTTTCATTGATTCTTTACTCAAATAATCTGAAGCAGCTAATTTTTAATACTAATATAGAATGGTTTTACACTAGTATATACTTGATTAAAATAGGTGCTTTTCTTTAATTTTGTTCCCAGAATAGTTACATTTTTGAAGACTATAATGCTATAGTTACCTACTCTGGCTATATATTAGAATTACCTGGGGGACTTTTTAAAAAACACTGATATCTACACTCACCCCAAATCAATTTTATCAGAATCTCTGGGCGGGGGGTGGTTTGTTTTTACTTTTTTGGGTAGCATTTTGAGGGGAGCAAATTTGACTCAAACTTTATTTTATTAAATCAGAACAAAAATTTAGCATTATTTTATTAAAATACATGAATCTAGAAAGACTTCTTCATGAACTGTGATGTTTATTGGTTAAGCCTATATACTTATCCATATTCTTTTGGCAGCCTGGAATATGATGAGAATACTTCCATCATCTTTAGACCCAACTCAAAGGTAATTGTGGAAGTCAGTTTTCAGCTTGTTACTACTGTTTATTTTCATTTCCATTTAGAGTTTTTGATTCAAATAAACCAGTGATGCAAAGTGTCAGCTTATTTGGTTCTAGTTCTGTGGAATGTCATCATTTCTTATCTGAGTCCTCTTGTATCCAGAAGCTGTTTTAAAATAGAACAAAGACATTGAAATGTCATTTTCTACCTGTAAAGCCCTTTCTTCTCCTAATTTTATACTTGAGTTAGGAATAGGTCAGCATCTGTGCTTTCCCTTGTATCATTTAGATGGGCACATTCAGAAGATGACAGGCAGGTAAATTATTAAACACTATTCCTTAGTTAAGGTCTCCTAAAAAATACATATTTGATATTTCTTCCTTTCCTATCAAAAGTATGCCATTTTTCTTTCTTTTTATTTTATTTTATATTTTTAAAGATTTATTGTTTTTAACAGAGAGAGAGAGAGAGAAGGGGAAGGGCCCAGAACAGTCTCCATAGTTGCACATCATTGGTTTTTCCACATAGTTTCATTCCATAGGTGGGTGCGGGGGTGCACAGGGCAGGAACTGGGCCGGGGTCTCACCCCGGTGAGAACTGAACTGGGGGCACTCCCCAGTTCAGCATATGGGTCCACACAGGCCAGGCAGGACTGGGATTCAATCCTCTGTCCCCGGGGCTGCAAAGCGAGCGCTTAACCCACTGAGCCATCCCGCCTTCCCCTCTTTTTATTTTTTTAAAGATTTATTTTATTGTTTTTGACAGAGAGAGATAGAGACAGGGAGAGACAGAGAGAAGGGGGAGGGCCTAGAGCAGTCTCCATAATTACGTCATTAGTTTTCCACATAGTTTCATTCCACACAGGTGGGCGGGGGCCACGCGGGGCAGGAACTGGCTGGGGTCCTCCCTCATGGGAGGCACGCTCCCTCTAGCCAGGGGCTGAACAGGTGACTAGAACTGAACTGGGGTCCTCCCACATGGGAAGCACACCCCAGTTCAGCATATGGGTCCTCACAGGCCAGGGCCAGGATTTGATACTCGGTTCCTGGGGCTGCAAAGTGAGCACATAACCCGCTGAGCCATCCTGGCTTCTGCCCTTTTGTTCTTGATATACCAAATGCCATTTTAGAAGATCTGAAATTCAAAAATAATTGTTTTTTATTGTTTTTTTTTAATATATTTTTTTAATTTTTAATTTTTTAATTTTTTTAAATTTTTGACAGAGAGAGAGATACAGAGACAGAGAGAGAACTGAACTGGGGGAGCTCCCAGTTCAGCATATGGTTCCGCACGGGGTGGGGCTGGGATTCGATCCCTGGTCCCTGGCACTGCAAAGTGAGCGCTTAACCCACTGAGCCAACCCGGCTTCCATGTTTTTGTTTTTCTTTGACAGAGAGAGAGATACAGAGACAGAAGGGGGAGGGCCCAGAACAGTCCCCATAATTGCACATCATTCGTTTTTTGACATAGTTTCATTCCACAGGTGGGAGTGGGGCTGCACAGGGCAGAAACTGGGCCAGGGTCTTCACCCTGGTGAGAACTGAACTGGGAGCCAGTTCAGCATATGGGTCCGCATGGGCCGGGGCCGGGACTCGATCCTCGGTCCCTGGGGCTGCAAAGTAAGCACTTAACCCACTGAGCCATCCCGACTTCCTCTCAAAAATAATTGTGATCCAGTGTGGGACTACTTAATTCTTTTTGGTGAAGTATGAGTATTTAATCTTCTGCATCCTGCAGGCTAAAAATTACCTTCCTTCTCTTTATCTGCCTCCCAATGGGATTTCTATTGCCCGAAGTCTTAACAGTCCCTGGGCATAGTCTTTGAGCCATTCTTTTGGTCCCACTTTCCCTTTACTACAGTTTACTTGAATTAGCAAACAAAATAATTTTCTTTGTATTGAGCCTTTAAAAAGGGTCCCGTTACTACTTACTATTTCATCTTTACCTAACATAGTAGAGTGGAAAGAGAACTCAGAAGTCAGGGACTTTGGTTTCTAGTCCAGGTTCTTCAGCTGACTTTCTGATTTTCTTAATTTCTTGATATTTGCTCTGACTACCTCTCATAGTTACTGTGAAGATAGAGGAATTAATGTAGATAAGTTCTGGGGGGAAAGTTATCTTCATTTTATAAGGCAACATTGAGGGTTAATGACATTGATAGTTTTTGATCTTTTTAGGAGAAAGTTTCTTTGAAAAAACAATATTTCTGGTTAGCCTTACTTTTTTAATGCAGTGTCAGTACATAAAATATACCTGCATGTTTGCGTTGGACATGTAAAAAAAATTCTGTACAATATTTTTTACTATAAATCTTGAGATTGGGCACAGCTTGTGCTTTTGTGCACCTCTATGACCTCTAGAACTATTGAAATTTAATCCATTAATTAGCAGTAACGCACTTAATGTCATTCTCATTTCTCTCCTCTTGGATGTGAATCTGGTTATGCTTTTTGAACAGGGATAAAAGTATAGGACTGGAAAGATGGATTTTTTTAGACAGGTTTAAGTATGGTAACTCCGTTAAGGCCTCTTAAAAGCTGTGCCTCTCAGAGAATTTCCAACAATATTGACCTTTGCATTTTTAGCATACTTTTAAAAACTTTAGTTGAACCACAAAATAATTTGGTATCAGTTTACTTCTAGAATATTAAATTGAAAGAAATTTTCCTAACAAATCAGGTGAATACTGATGGTTTGGTGCTAAGAGGCTGGTACAACTGCCTGACACTGGCAATATATGGATCAGTGGATAGAGTGATAAGTCATGACAGAGACTCTCCACCACCACCACCACCTCCTCCACCACCTCCACAGCCACAGCCAAGTTTGAAAAGGAATCCAAAACATGGTGAGAATTTTAAATTTGCTTTTGTCAGTGACACTTATGTTCATTATAGCAGGAAAAGGTAACTCAGGGCTATTCTACATTTTGAACTTTGCTTAAGACTTGACAAAGGTATCTATCAGTCTCCCATTCTTTCCTGTATGAATTTCTTTTTATGTTGAAGTGCTTACATTTTATTTTTTTCCTTTACTTTCCTAGAATGCTTTTTAAAGTGACCAGAGATGTGTGTGTGTTTTTTAAATTTAACTGTGTAAATGATAATGGAATCCAATGGTTATTACTGGTTTACTATCAAAATTATCTCAAAGAATTGAAGAATAGGCAATAAGTATGGTACATATTTTTGGAATACTCTATGGTAACAGCAGTTTTTCAGGAGTCCATTTAGAATTTGTTTAGATGTCTAAACCTTAGGTAATACAGAGTTTTCCATTTTTGAAAACCTTCTGCTCATTAACTGGAGATAAGAAAAATGAGAACTCCAGTGAACTTCAGTGGCTTACCTTGTATAAAGTGGGCAGCTGGACATGTTTCTCAGGGTCTCTTCTTAAACCAATATTACTAGAAGCTGTTGAAATGGGATTCAGGAATATATTTTGAAATTATAATCGAAGTTACTAGGAAAAAATATTTTGTCTTACAATTAGCATTATATGAGCATAAATAAAATGACCTTTGTTTTTCAATATTAACATAATAGTGTGGTGTGAACTTTTACTATCTAATGGTGGTCATACACTGTATTTTAATTTCTTATATCTTACCTGCTATGCACAGTTCATCTATAACTTTTAATCTTTCATTCTTCTGTGCCCATTTGTCTTTTTTTTCAGACTGTGAGCTTCTTGTGGGCAGAGTGTGTTTTGCTTATATTTGTGTCTCTAGTCTTTTTTTTTTAAAGATTTATTTTTATTGTTTTTGACAGAGAGAGATACAGAGACAGAGAGAAGAGGGAGGGCCCAGAACAGTCTCCATAGTTGTACATTATTGGTTTTTCCACATAGTTTCACTCCACAGGTGAGCGGGGCTGCACAGGGCAGGAGCTGGGCCGGGGCCTCACCCCGGTGAGAACCAAACTGGGGGCATTCCCCAGTTCAGCATATGGGTCTACACGGCCGGGGCCGGGATTCGATCCTCAATCCCCAGGGCTGCAAAGTGAGCGCTTAACCCACTGAGCCATCCGGGCTTCCCCCAAGTCTTTTTTTTTTTTTTTTTTTTTTTAATAAAATTTACTTAAATTAAAAAAAAAAGAGTTCACTCATTTCTCCTAAACCTCATCCTCCCCTATCAACTCTGGCATGTATTAGTAGTTCCTTCTTTTTTGTTGCTAAGTAAGTAGTAGTACATAGCATAAATGTATTATAGTTGTTTTTTTTTATTGTTTTTGACAGAGACAGAGAGACAGAGAGAAGGGGGAGGGCCCAGAGCAGTCTCCATAGTTG
>PVKE010029683.1:0-20085 GCA_004027555.1 Craseonycteris thonglongyai | reverse complement strand
AGAGAGAGAGAGATACAGAGACAGAGACAGAGAGAAGGGGGAGGGCCCAGAACAGTCTCCATAGTTGCACATCATTAGTTTTTCCACATAGTTTCATTCCACAGGTGGGCGGGGCTGCACAGGGCAGGAACTGGGCCAGGGTCTCACCCCGGTGAGAACTGAACTGGGGGCACTCCCCAGTTCAGCATATGGGTCCAAACAGGCTGGGGCCAGGATTTGATCCTTGGTCCCAGGGCTGCAAAGTGAGCGCTTAACCCACTGAGCCATCCCGGCTTCCCCATGAAATACTTTTTAAATAATATAGATTATATATAATTTTAAATAATGAATATAGATTATAAACCTAGAAGTGTCCAATTCTCCATGAAAGGAGTATAGAACATTACATTGTGTGATGCTTATAAAAAGTAGCATTGTTAACTCAGAAGGAACCAGAAAAAACAATTTAATAGCACCCCCTTATTTTTCTTTGTAAAGCAAGAGAGAATAAGCATGGTTAGTTACTGAGAGTAAGCAAAATGTTGAATAGTTACTGGGAGTCTGCTGTCAGACTTCCTGACTACAAATCCCTTATTCTCTAATTCCTACCAGTGGGGTTTGGGCAAGATATTCATAATTCTGTGCCTAAGTTTTCTCATGCATATAATTTAGTTAATAATAACAATTCCCACCAGATAAAACTTTAAAAATGTCTGACATGTAGTATGCACTTCAGTTGTAGCTACTATTATTTTTTGGTGAAAAATCCAGGTCTAGCCTAAAATAAGACTAAGCATCAGAGTGTGAGCTCCTCGGGGACACGGAGTTTATCTACAGGTATAGCCTCAGTGGCATCTAGAACAGTGCTTTTCCAAGTGGGGACAATCAGTGATTATTGAGAGAATAAATGTTTTCTTTGGTTGACTTTTCTTCTCATTATAAATGCTACTCTATTGTACATTTAAAATACATCTACAAAGCTACATTACATCACCTATATATTGCATTATGTGCTCATCACCCAGAATCAGCTCTCCTTCTCTCACCATATATCTGGTGCCCACTTCCAACTTCCCACTGGCTAAAGAAAAAAAAAATGTACTCTAAGAATAGCACAATATAGTAGGATTTAATTCAAGACATTTACTAATTCATCAGAATATGCTTCAGCCCATAACTTTATATTATTGAATAAAATATCTATTTCTAGATTCCAAAATATATTTTACAATAGCTAATCCTACTTGTGAAAGAAGAGTGATTTCCAAAGGACAGTGTGGATATAAAGAACCCGAAAGGAGTTTATAATGGAATTATCACGTAGAGACCAAATCCCTATGGTTCAATAATTCAGACTATAAAGAACCACAACTGTTTCATTCTTTTGAAAATCCTAAACTCATTGAAGACGTAGTCTTTGCTCACACCACTATATCATCAGGGAATCAAATCTCCCAAGAATGCTGAAGCCATGGGATTCATTATTTATTTTAACTTATGCTTGCATGTCTTAATATTTTTTGGCTTGGGGAAAATATTAAGTTTTCTTGTTTACAAAAGGTAAAATAAAATAGTGCATGGTATAGCAAGAAAGTTTGGGAGTCTGTTGAACTTGGACTAATTATTTATTGATTCTGAGCCTTCCCTTTTTCTTTTTAATAGGCACAGCCAAGGTCTAGCCTAAAACAAGATTTAGCATCAAAGTGAGCTACGAGAACATTGTCCATACAGGTATTACAGAGGGGCTGGTGTTTCCTCTCTGTCACTCTATCCCACCCAGACCTATTAACTTTTCTTCTCTATCTTGCTTTGTGCATGTGGAATTTAACTGTTATGAACAATGTCATTAGTACTCCTTTGGTAACTAGTGTCTAGCTGAATCTGGACAGAGAAGCCAGCAGGATGTCTGCGGTGGGAGGAAGAGAATGGTAGCTCAGTTTCTTTCTTATTCTGTCCAGCTTCACAATAAAGGTGCTAGAGTGGTTACTTCCTTCTAAGGATAACTCAAGCTGAGATGTGTGTTAGGGAAGAAGGTGGCCAGTGACTTTCTTCCTAGTTCTTACTCTCACCTGGCTCTGGTGACAATAGTCCACTGTGTGGCAAATAACTGGAGTAGGGGAAGAAATGTCACATAAACAGAGTCACATAAACAAATAATTATTTCAGAAGTTAAGGTGATTTGAGGAAAAAATAGATCATGGTTCATGATGAAAGAGCTCTTCAGAATGGAGTTAACTTAGACAAGCGGCCAGGCAATGCCTTTCAAAGGACGTGCTACTAGAAGAGAGATTTGAATGAAGTGATAAAATGAGTGCATGACTTAAAGACCTGGGGAAAAAAACATTCTAGGCAGAAGGAACACTGTGTGCAAAGGCCATGGGGTAAGAATGTGACAGAATGTTCAAGAAACATCTAGAAGATCACTGTGGCAGGAGGAGAAGGATGAAGAAAAAGTCGTCAAAGAGTTTGGAGAGGGAGATAGGAAGACATCACATAAGATCTCATAGATTCTAGTAAGACATTCAGATTTTAGCACAAGTATGATGGGACGTCTTGAAATATTTTCCCAAGTCAGTAACATGATATGATGATGTTTATAAAAGATTACACTGGCTTGTGTTGGAAATAGGGTATTTCTAATATAAAATAATGAACTTTATTGTAGTAGATTGTATGAGAAATAATATTGTCTTCGACCTTGCTGGTAGCAGAGTAAGTGCTGACAAGTTGTTTTACTCCTAAGATTCAATATGTAATATATATTTTTAAAGATTTATTTTTATTGTTTTTGACAGAGAGAGAGAGAGAGACAGAGACAGGGAGAAGGGGGAGGGTCCAGAGCAGCCTCCACAGTTGTACGTCATCAGTTTTTGACATGGTTTTATTCTATACCGATGAGCCAGGGGTCGCACAGGGTGGGAACCAGGCTGGAGGCCTCCTGCATAGGAGGCACGCCCCCGCCAGCTGAGAGTCAAACTGGGGGCATCTCACATGGGAGGCTCGCCCTGGTGAGAACCAAACTGGGGGCCACACTCCAGTTCAGCATATGGGACCACAAGGGCTGGGGCCGGAATTTGATCTGCAGACCCCGAGGCTGCAAGATGAGCACTTAACCCACTGAGCCACCCCAGCATCCCCCAATATGTAATATTTGAAGGTAGAGCAGATAAGATTCCTGATGGTTAAATATAAAATGTAAAGTCAAGGGTATGAGACATTAAAATATAAATATAAAATATGTGAAATATGAAATAAATTGGGCTATTGGGATATAAAAAGATATTTGTGAGATCAGAGGAGATATTAGGTGAAGAAACAACCCAGACTATCGTTGATTTGAAACAAAGGAGATGGAGTGGATGGAGTACTGAAGGACCAGGAGAGGTTCCTTGCTGTTGGAGAGTAATTGAGCAATGAGGAAGAAACTGGACCTAAATGAACATTTAGGCTCTCTAGAAGTATATGCTACTGTAACTAAAGAAGGTTTACCTTCACTGACAATGGTTAGAACTAGTCTCCATTCTCCCCATTCTCTGATTAAGCATTTATGTCCTGGTCAGACTATGGCGGTAGCCATGTTTGACATCAGGGGTTCCAATTCCCTAGCCTAAGTAGGGACACCAGTGAGTTAAGTCAAATTCCACATGCACCAGCAGAATTAAGGTGGGAGTTGCAAAGCAGTATGGTACATGGACTTGAAATATGTTCCTCCAATGTATTGCCCACTTTAATCAGCACCACCAGCCACCTGAAGGCAGCTATTGAAACTCTTCCATCTCTGAGGGAAATAACAAACTACTTTAACCCTCTCTTCTCAAAGCCAGTTTGCTTTAGAGCCCATTGTTTTGTTCTTTCTTGGATTGCATACAATTTATTTCTCTTTTTTTATGTCTGAAAAATCATTCTTCCCTTAAAGAAGTATATGAAGATAGTTATCCAACACAATGGCTCTGAGCCAACTGAGTTTATTCTGCTGAAACTGACCAGCCAGCAAGAGCTGCAACCCTCCTTTCTTTTGGTTTTCTCCTGATTTATCTCAAAACAAACAAACAAAAAAAATTGATAAAATCGTTTTAAAATAAAAATGTGAGAGTATGCCTTATGTGAGAAATGATCAGTAGTAACATGAAACGCAGTCACCAAACAATAATTTCTTTATTTGTTCAATAGACATTTCAAAAATTCTCTGCCAGAATAAAACAGAATTCTTTCTTTCCTAAGAATGACAGTTGAGACAACAAGGAAGCAAATAATGTTCAATAATATTTCCTAATAATAATAACAGCATAAGTTAAATGATTATTCTGAAATATTACTATTCGTAAGTATAAATTATGAGAAACTTTCTGGAGAAAAATTTACCCATAGAAAAATTTAATAAGAGCTTTAAAAATGTTCAAAATGTTTAATTCAGCCATTATACAACTAGGACTATATCCTAAAGGAACAATCAGAGAAAGATGTACATACAGGTACTAGTCATTCTCAAAAACAATAGGATACATCACCACGATGGAATAATGCTTTGCAGGATAAAACAAATAGAAAAACGAACATCAAAATGTTGAGAGGAGCTCTCTTTAAGTAGGAGGTTACAGGTAACTTTGCTTTCATTTCTTCTACCTTTTAGTATTTTTCAGTTGGTTTTTCTACAATCAATATGAATTATTTTATATAATTGAATTCCAAATGAATTAACTCTGAAGTATTATACTATATTAAAAGTGATGTTCACTAAAAGATTTAGTCTATACGAAATGCAAACATTATATTATCAAGTGAAATTCAAGGTACATGAGATTACCATGCTAAGTGAAGTCAGTCAGTCAGAAAAATCCAAGAACCATATGATTTCACTTATACATGAGATATCAAACTGAAAGCAACAAACAAACAAGACAAATAAAAATTCATAGACATAGGCAATAGTTTATTAGTTACCAGAGGGTAAGGGGAGAGGGTAGTGGGAGGTGGTAGCAAAGGGTAAAGGGGGGTCCAATATATGGTGACTTGACTTTGGGTGGTGAGCACACAATGCAATATATGTATGATATATTATAAAATTGTACACTTGAAAGCTATATAATTTTATTAACCAATGTCACCTCAATAAATTTAACTTTTAAAAAGGACAATCAGTGTTCATGCTTTCAAACTTGTATATGGCAAATGATTCCAATTTTGTTTTATTAATTATAACCATAAGTATGCATATAAAATTATTGAGAGGAAATATTTAAAAACACAAACAAAAATTATCCACTGGTTTACAACTTATCACTGATAAATGTCACTTCTCCTTTTCCATCTGTATTTTCTAGTTATTTATAATGAACATGTGTACTTTTTATTATTTGAAAAATATATTTATAAAATACAGTTTAAATATGTCTGCCATATAGCAAAATTACCTGCTTTGCATGAAACAGAAATTCTATTTACGGTATATTGCACACAAATTATCATGTCTACCTGAAATGTCAGAGCCCATCTATGTAGGTGATTATTATTAATAGCTATAGCACTTTCATCATAATCACCATTATTTTGTGTATAGCAGTGACCTCATCAGTTCATTGTCCCCAACATACCATCCAGCATTTGCAGTGAGTTGAGGAGTTGAAACACTGCAGTGTGAGTTGGAAAGGGAGACGATTTAGATTCGAAGGATTATCCTCGTGCTGTGATACTTAGTGGCTGAGGGGCTTTGGGTTGGTCATTTAGTCTCTGTGCCTAAAACTCCAAATGAAGGTAATAATTCCCAATTAGTTCATTTGTGAAGATGAAGTTAAAACAAATAGTGATATAAAAGTGAGCATTAGAGTAAAATTGAGTGTCATTTATATTATTCTTGTGCATGTGAATATATGTTCTAATCTCTCAAGAAATTTTGAGGTGGTTTTCAAACAAAGACACAGTGAAAAAATTAAATCACAAATAGAAGTAGATAAATAGAACACTTCAAAAAGACTTCAAAGATGTCAACCATTTGGATCAAGGAAGTTACCAGGACTGAGTTTTTAAGTTTGGTTCCTGAAACTCACAGTGATTCTCCAGACTAGAAATTGGAAGGAAGCATATAATCATTCAGACAAAATACAGAGTACTTTTACAATGATTCTAAAATACATTTTTTCAACTAGGATTATAAATCTGGATATCAGCATATTCTGGTTTCTAAGAATGGAAATACAACTCTTTGCTTAACAAAGAGGGAAGTTTATTGTAAATTAAGGGAAGGTCCCACAGACAATGATGCTTATCTTCAGAAAGAAATTGGAATCAGGAACTCTATTACAGTGAGAAGCTTTTTTTAATTCATTTCTAGGCTCTAATTACAATCTAACCCCAGATACAGTAGTTTCAAATTAACTAATGCCTTAACTGCATTTTTATGCATTTATTAAAAGATTTCCTTTAATCATTTGCTTCACGGCATGAATCACATTTGTGTTCCTTAGACTGTAGATCAATGGGTTTAGCATTGGGCTCAGGAAAGTATAAAAGACTGCAATTATTTTGGACTGCTCTATAGACTTCTCCGATGGGGGCCTTAAGTACATGCAGAAGAGGGTCCCATAAAACAGAGTAACGGTTGTCAGGTGGGAACCACAAGTAGAAAAGGCTTTTTGCCTGCCTTCAGCAGAACGAATCCTCAAGATGGCTGCAATAATGAAAAGGTAGGACAGGAGAATGATGAAGAGAGAGCTTGAGAGAGTAAACCCAGCAACTACAAACATTGCCATCTTTTTGACATAGGTGTCAGAACAGGCCAACCTTAGCAGAGGAGGGTCAGCACAGTAGAAATGATCGATTACAAGGGAGCCACAGAAGGACAAGTGAAAAGTCAGCAGTGTCTGAGAGAGTCCATTAAGGAAGCCAAAAACATAGGAGCCTGTGACAAGAGAGACACAGACATCCTTGGACATTCTGGTACTGTAATGTAAAGGGCTGCAAATGGCTACATAGCGATCCAAGGCCATTGAAGCAAAGATGTAAAACTCAGTGATCACCAGGGCAATGAAGAGAAGACACTGTGAGAAGCATCCAGCATAGGACATGATCTTCCGGTCCGAGAGGAAGTTGGACAGCATATTTGGAGTAACATTGGAGGAATAGCAAATGTCTACAAAGGAGAGATGGCTAAGGAAGAAATACATGGGAGTTTGGAGGTGGGAATTGGTCTTAATCAGCATGATCATGCACAGATTCCCTGCCAGGGTGATTAGGTAGATCACCAGAAACACCCCAAACAGGATCTTCTCTAGTACTGGGTCGTCCGTGAGTCCCAAGAGAATGAATTCTGTTGCTACCGTGTGGTTTGGGGAAGACATTTTCTTATCTCTTGAAAACTGAAAATGATAAGGAACAGTATGTAGTTTTGTCTGATCCAGATTCTGCATTTATCCCATTCATTTTATCACTTATTCTTTGAACTAGTCACCTATGAGATTTCTCTTCAACAAACACATCAAGATTTCTACATAAATATATTCACCCTATATCTCTGTGTTCTCATTCTCTCTCTCCTTTTCCATTCATACCTCTCTTCTTAGAGAAGTCCATATTTGGTATTTTGTCAAGTTTTGTAAGGAAAAAAATGCACGGGCATAAATATAAAGTATCAGGTCATTTGGCATCGTTCAAATGGAAAAATGAAGGAAGTTGGATTTCTGGGGTTCCTCCAGATCACATCTCCCAATTTTCAGATACAAAATAGAAACTAGGTATTCAGTACAGCCTTTTCATTTGAAACCTCTAGTTGTTTGATTTAATGTCCTTCAGAAGGCATTGAGTTAGTAAGATTATATCTTGAGATATGGCTAAGAAGGTACAGAATGAAGAATTGTTCTCTCTGCCTTGTGAAATCAGCCAGTCATTTATTCATGTACACTACAAAGATTGATTTTTCTTTTCTGTTCTAGTTGCTGGGGTTACAGCTGGGACCAGATTTCCCCATCCTCATGAAGCATATGTAAAAAATACGGATATTAAAAGCACAGCCGAAGATATATAATGTAATGTCAGTTAGAAGCAAGAATTATGAAGAAAAATAAAAGTGGGCTGCTTTTAGATGACCATTCAGAAAAGGCCTTTCTGAGCAGGTAGACTTTGAATAGCAAAGAATGCAAATATCTGGAGAAGAACATAAGGTTTTTTATGTATCTAACACACATGAAATATTTGTTTAGGGAAGCATGGATAGTGTTTAAATGTGGCCTTAGCTCCCACTTGCAGCCACTATTTCTCAATTTCTTGTGAAAATAAGATATGACTGGAAAAATGGTTCCTCAAAAATTGTATCCTAAAGTTGTTTTTATTTAGTTTCTACATAAACATCAAAAGGGCTTGCATATAATAATTGATTGTGAGCGATGCCATTAAATATAATATAAAAATAGAAAACTCAAGTATAATTAATGAAAACAAATTTTTTCATTAGTGGGATAGTGCGCTCCACACAAAAACACAAGCATATTTTAGTGAATAAATGTAGAAAATGACCTACCTGTAAAAGTTGACTTTGTGTATTTTGTAAAAACAAGGTAGGGAGATTTATAATGTATTTCTTGGGTACATTCCCTAGAGTATTTTAAAAATCTTTCTAAAGGACCAATTAAAATAGTCAATTTTTTCCCTCAAGGTCATGCTCTTAGTTTGGGGCTTTGAGATCCTAGATTATCCTTTGAGGTCCAAATCTCTGACTAACATCTATGACCCTTCTAAGTGACCCAGATCCAAAACAGATCATTATGGAGATCTAAATTCCTGGTCCTTTTTCACAGTTTTCACAACATATATATATATAATAAAACTGAGATTAAGAAAAGCTAACTATTGAAACTGAAACTGAAACCCAAGTCAACCAACTTCAAGTCTTTTGATACTTTACCAGACACTACCCTCCCTTGCTGTGCTGATTCATCATATAAACCTATAGATAAACATTCAAGACAGCAGGAGATTAAAAACTATACTTATTATTGAACCATCTACTTTAAGACAGAAAAAGAGCTGAAGCAATCACAAAATTTATATGGAAACGAATTTTCTTCTACATCGTACAATGATGTGTAACAGGGCTTTATAGTATGTATTTCTGTAAAATCTTTTTTAGGGTTCCTTGGCTGTATGAAGCCAACTTTAGGGAACAAAAAAACAGCAGTGGCAGCAGTTAGGTGAGAAAAGTTGGTGGTGCCTCTGGGTTAGAATTGTCTTAACTAACGATGGCTAAAAGTGGAAGAAAAAATGAAAGAGAAATCAGTTCTGTTGGGTGTATGCATAGCCTCCATCCTTGCTGCCATTGATGTGTAATGTGCTCACTATTCAAGTACAGAGCTTTCCAAGGAAAGAGGCTTATCAACATTTTCAGTGTGGAGCATTGGTCCACCTGATTACTGAATGTCTTTTCTGTAATCAGTGCCCTCTAGTAGACATTTATAGTGGAGCAGGACTGCACACTGCCCTTTCCAAGACATCCTTCCATACCCCTCTCCCTCACTTCCTTGTCATTAATTCTCCTGTCTTATTCTAAGTCCTTGCTCATGAAACAGTGGAGGCATACTTCTGTCCATACTAACAGAAGAAAACCCATGATATTCTGCATGTTCACTCTTTGGACCTAAATTTGTATCACTAATACTATTGCCCAGTTAAAAGAATTAGGGATTCTTAGAGGGTGGCTATGTGAATATTTCAGAATGAGAAAATATATGTGCCTGAAATATTCTGTGGTGTCTAGAAAACGAGGATGCTTCTCCAAATGATGGGGACAGGGATAAAAGGAAGCAACTTAAGTGTCTCGTGTCAGTGAAGTTATGACATTCTATTTATTTTTAATCACAATAATAATGAAAATAATATAGTTTTAATTGAAATAATTAAACTAATGAGATCCAAGGTTTCCAGGATACTAAAAAACAAAAAGAAAGCAAGCTAGCAAAAAAAGAAAAGAAAGAAGGGAGGGAGGAAGGAAGGAAGGAAGAGTATATATTGAGAATATAGGAAGGTAGTAATAAAACAATTATAAAAATAAAATGTAAAATAAAATATTAAATCAAAGAAAAGTAAATATAATCAATTATTTCATTTTGGTTGGATATCAGCCATAATGCAATACATAGACAATGTCATGTAGAATTGTACACCTGGAACCTATGTAATTCTTACCAACAAATGTCACCCCAATAAATTTAACAAAAAAATGAATACAAAAATAAAAATGAAAATAAAAAGGTAGTGATATGATTAAATAAGTATCTAGTATATAGAAATATATAGAAATTCAAATAAATATAGATATGTCCATGTTTTATTGGTAAAAGCAGCAAATAATAAGTGTAAAGAACTATGTTTTTCAAGTCATTCCAGTACAATTAGGTGTATAAAGATCAGAAAGAAATAATCAACATTGATGAATACTACTACTAATAGTAATCAGCAACAGTTGTCATACAGAATAAGCAAGTGGAGACAGGGTAATTCTAATATTCTGAATTAGACAACAGCTCTTAAACAAAAAATTAAATATATGGTGATGGAAAGAGTTGTATACCTGGAATCTATGTAGCTATTACTAACCAATGTAACCCTAATAAATTTAACAATAGAAAATGAAAAAAAATAATTATATAGATTTAATCTCTGATGTGATAGATGAAAATTGAGTACACTTATTAATTAGAATATAGTACAAGATTAAATTATTTTTGAACAGTTCTCATGTATTAAATTAATATATAATAGTAACATAAAATGGGTTATGTTACGTGGGCTGAGAATTAAAATAATAATTTTAGAAGGAGATATTATTTGGTAAAAAATAACAAAAACCCCACAAACTTTTGTTTAAGAGTGCATATAAAAAATTATACTGATATTAAATGTTTAATAAAAAAGAAAAATTAACTATTTGATAGTTTATCCCTGTTTTACTTACTTTAGGAAAACTGTTCTATTATCAAATAAAAAAACCACTGCTAGGCTGAGAATATATTTTTTATTTGTTTTTATCTTCTAACTTTATCTCAACTCCAGGAAAGGTACAAATAATATTACTAAAACATATAAAGATTACAAATAAACATATAAATAATCTTAGGAAATGACAACCTAAATATAGACATAATAAGGAAATTAGTGAACCCTGTGGTATTGATGTTAACAACGTGTTTTGTTATCATTGTGCTCCACAAGTATTTAATCATTTCAAGAGAATTAGGATGACTGTGGCCTTCACTGACTATGTACACATAGATCCTGGAAATAAATATTCTGAACTCAGGTGTTTTTCTCCATTTAGTTCCTCCCCCATTGGCCAAATTAGCTGATACAGTTCCCACAGGCTGGTCTCCTGGAGTAGAGAGCAGGATGGTAAAGGTCAGCAGTCAATCTAGAGGGGCAAATGGAAGTATGCAGCACCCAATCGAAATATCAGAACCTATGAGTTTATCAGTATTCAAACGTACATGTAGATACATACCTGCTACAAATGTATGTCAACTCAATGCAGAACGTAAAAGGAAATTGTGATTGAATACATCTATTCCTGAGGAATGGAAGTCTAAACAAAACCTTTCTGAGTTTTATCAAATAAGATTGACCTGATATTGTCAATACTTGGCTACCATTTAGACTCTAGAGTTTGTGGTACATGTGAGTAATTGCTCCAGTGTGTCGCTGACAGTTGTGTACTGCCATCTGGCTTTCTGGGTGCTCATTCCTTCTTTCAGATGGATATTCAGGTTTAAATTTCAGCAGAAGCTTACTCACCACATGATATTTAAAGCCTCAATTTTCATGTCCCCGTGCCATAGAAAATTGATTTCTCGATGCTTTGCTCTCTGCCGGTCCTTCATTCCACAATGCCACTGGTGATCATTTAAGTACACTTGATGGCACTGCATGATATAGATTACCAGGGTCCCATTTTCCCACCATGATGGGTACACAAGGGCTATCTAGAAGAAATCCAGCCATAAATGCCTCTATTTTTCATAGTATATTGCTGGATACTTTCCAGACAGCCTTCATAAATGTGTAATATTCAAATATGTGGCCAATCCAATTCAATTTGAATGTTTATCTTCTGAGGCTGCTTCTAGGGTCAGTATCACATCATGAACCTGGCAGGTAGCAGATAGCCATTTAAACTGGCTGATTTGGAGAAGGTTTAATTAAAAGATTAGTATGAAACAATGTGTGCCGTATAGGGAGTTCTCAAGGAATAGTGTAAAAATCCTAGGACTAATAAATTCTGACAGCTGTTGCCTCCTCGATCTCTAAAGGTACATAAGAGGGAGGAGTTGTAAGCATTGGAGGGAGAGCTTTGCATGAAGGTCATATGGCAAGATCTGTGGTCCAGGTCCAGGGATGCAGCCAGATGTGGCATCTCTGCAAGTAAGGAGCCTGGAGGAATCCGCTCTGACTTCACTCTCCTGCCAGTGACCACCTCTGGCTAAACCCATTAACTAGACAGAGAGCAACTGATGCTGTTACTACAGCTGAGTATCCTGGAACAAAGAGGAAGTTAAACATGTAGAGAACGGATTTGAAAGAACAAAAGAAAGGAATTCAACATAGAACAAAAATATCAGTATCGTTGAACATATGTGCTTTAATATGGGTGTGAGTAATATATACTAGTATACATAATATATGTGCACACATATGTTTAGTTTAGCTTCTATACAACTCAACAGAGACTGCAAATGCAAATTATGGCTGGGAATAGTATTCTCAAAAAATTTTTTTCTGCATCATGAAATAATACCCAACTTGTCAACACACAATTTTGTTTAATTCCCTTGTTAATTATTTCTCCAGCTATGAAATCCTGAGAGGCTGGAGGTATCTGCAATCCTCAGGAGCCACAAACTCATATAAAAGATTCTGGGACTGACAAGTTTGAGTCTATTAAATGGTGTTGCTGAGAATTTTAGGTAAGTTGCTTAATTCAGATGTTACAAATAGATAGAAATTTTGCTTGTTCCTCACAGCCAGTCCAAAGGTCATTTACATAAAAGCTAAAGAAAGGGCCTCTTTTGAAATATCTTCAGCATCTTCCTAGTGGAGTTTCCAAAACTGCTGAGAATTCACAAGGAGAAGTAACATTTCTCACTAGCGAATTCTCACTAGAGAATTCACAAGAAGTGACATTTTTCACACAAAAAGAGCAGTTGATATTACAAAATAAATAAATAAATAAATACATAAGGACAAGGGACAAAAAACTAAATGCACAAATAAACTTACTACAAAGCTACAAAATTAAGATGGTGAGATAGTAGCATAACGATAAATATGAAAACCAATGGAATAGAATGGAGATTAAGAAATAAACCCTTAATTTACATTTATAGTTTGGCTACGTAGGATAATGCCTCCCCAACCTGTCCATGTTCTAATTCCTAGAATTTGTAAATACTTCATGTTTCATTGAAAGTGGAAATTAAAGTTGTTAATCAGCTGGCTTTAAAATGGATTTTCCTGGATTAACCTTCCTTGCCCAATATAATCACAAAAATCAAAAGTTGAAAAGAAAAGCAGAAGAGTTCAGGCTCAGAGGAAGGTTAACTATGGAAGACTGGTTATAGAGATACAATGGTGCTGGCTTTGAAGATGGTGGAGAGAAACCATGAACCAAAGAATGTGGGCAACCCCTAGAAGCTGGATGAGGCAAGGAAGTGAGTCCTTCGTTAGAGCCTCCAGAAAGGAACACAGCCTTGCCAACATCTTGATTTCAGCCCAGTTGGTCCCATGTTGTACTTTTAATCTGCAGAACTGTAAGATAATATATTTATGTGGTTTTAAGCTAAGTATGAGGCAATTTGTTACAGGAGCAATACAAAATATAACAATGGTCAACTGATTTTTGACAAGATAATTCCCTAGGAAAAGAATGGACTTTTTTTTTTTTTTTTAAGATTTATTTTATTGATTTTTGACAGACAGAGAGAAACAGAGAGAGACAGAGAGAAGGGGAAGGGCCCAGAGCAGTCTCCATAGTTGACATTAGTTTTCCATATAGTTTCACTCCACAGGTGGGCACAGGGCAGGAACTGGGCCGGGAGCCTCCCACATAGGCCCTGGCAAGAACTGAACTGGGGGCACACCCCAGTTCAGCATGTGGGTCCTCATGGGCCGGGACCGGGATCCGATCCTCGGTCCCCGGGGCTTCAAAGCGAGCACTTAACCCACTGAGTCATCCTGGCTTCCCCAAGAATAGACTTTTTAACAAATGGTGTCATGACATCTAGTTATTTACATGCAAAGGAATGAAGTTGAACCTCTACCTCACACCATATACAAAAATTAACTCAAAATGGATCATAGATCTAAATGTAAGAAATACTATAAATGACTTAGAATAAAAAGAACAAATCATTGTGACTTTGGGTTGTTTATTAAATAAGGTACCAAAAGCAAGCAGGAACAGAAAAAATCAATCAGACTTTACCAAATTTAAAAACATTTACATATCAAAGGAGGCCATCAAGAAAGTAAAAAGATCAATGACATCCCAACAATTTAATAAGTAAATTTAAAAAAAAAGAAAGTAAAAGGATAATGCAGAGAATGGAGGAAAATATTTGCAAGACAAAAAATACTTATTTAAAATGGGCCAAAGATTTAAGTAGATATTTCTCCAAAGAAGATAAACACATAGCCAATAAGTACATGAAAAGATGCTAAATACCATTTGTTGTTAGAAAAATGTGAATCAAAACCACAATATTATACCATTAGGATTGCTCAAATAAAAAACATAGACAATAATTGGTGTTGGTGAAGATAAGAAAAAATTGGAACCTAGATACCTTGCAGGTAGGATTGAAAAATGGTACAGCTAACTTTGAAAACAGTGTGGCTGCTCCCCAAAATGTTAAATATAAATTTGCCATATGATTCAGCAGTTCTACTCCTAGGTATCTATCTACTCAAGATAAATTAAACCACATGTTTATACAAAACTTGTACAAGAGTGATCATAGTGTCATTTTTCATAATTGCCAAAAAGTAGAAAAAATGAAATGTCTATCAATTGATGAATGGATAAACAACACATGGCATATTCATATAAAGAAATATTATTTATCAATAAAAAAGAATAAAATAATGACATATGCTACAATGTGAATGAAAAGGGGAGAAAAAAGAATTTGAACAGGTTTTTTTGGTGCAGAAATATTTCTGGTCTTGACTTTCTGTCCTTGGTAATAAGACTGTTTCTTTTCTCCTCATCTAGAGACAGCAGTTTTAGTTTCTGTTTTCAAGAAGCAAGGAGGGATCAGTGTCCCTTTTGTATCTGCTGTCTTTCAAAATGCCGTTACAATCATCGTAAGCTCAAAATAGTCCTTACACCAAGTGTCCTATGTTGAGGTGCAAGATTCTGCCACCCTTTAAGTGTCCCCACCTCTAAACTACAAGGACTCTTGTAGTTTACTTTTCATGGGCTTTAAACAACTTGTTCATTTCTAGTTGAGGAAGAGGAGTGACAGTTTTTCTCTTTGTGTCTAAATTTAGCTCCTCTCCTAGTTTGTTTTCACCCCATTATCCAGATTGATTTTTTAATAGTTTCTAACATTAACTGCAAATATTTCTATACTTGTTTGCTCATTATCTATCTCTCTCTTCTAAATAAAGGTTCCATAGAATAAGAGCCAGCCCAATCATTCTCACTGCTGAATCCTGATGCCTAGATCGCACCCGGGGCTCAAGAAAAAGTTTCCTCAAGGTGAGTAAACCCACTGACAGCACGGAAGCTCTGCTATTATTAAATGCCTTTTATTGAAATAAATATTTTGAGGGAATGACGAGACAGCTCAGCCGTTGAGCACTTGCCCTGCAACCATGAGGTCCAGGAATCAAATCCCAGCCCCCGCCTATGCAAACCCATATGCTGAACTGTAGCACAACTTGTCAGTGCTGGGATGGCTTGGCTGTGGAGGTTCTTGCCTCCCATATGGGAGGCCCCCAGTTCGGTTTCTGCTCCATGTGGTCCCCTATCCACCTGTGTGGAATGAAACCATGTCACAACTAACGATCTACAACTATGGAGACTGCTCTGGGCCCTCCTTCTCTCCCTCTCTCTCTCTCTCTCCTTCTCTCAAACAATTCTTAAAAATCTTAAAAAAAAAAAAAAAAAAAAAAGCTTGGGTTGCTTGCTAGGTCAGGATACATCAGAATACCTCTGGCTCCATTCACTCTGTGACCACAGCTAACAGCTACACATGTGACTGGGCCTACTTGTATTCTTCATTATCCAGCTCCCAAGTCAGCTAACAGCTAACCACGTTCATAGGAGCGAGACTAGGTGAGAGCAGACAGGTCTGGCACTGGTAGACTTGCATAATTGAAATGGCACCAGAGTTCAATCTTGATTCCACCCCTTGGTAGCTCTGCAGTCTTCAGAGAGTCTTTAACAACCTCCAATCCACATTCCTCCACCTTTATAAAGAGGAGAAAAATGTCAGTACTATGTAGATGAAATGCATAGCCCCGTGTGTGGGCAGCAAATAGACCTAACTAATGATAGCTGTTTTTATTCCAAGTGAGAGGAATAATAACTGATTTATTTCTAAAAGCTGAGCTTCAGGAAGAAAAATAAGTAAGGCCAAGTGTCTAAAAGGAGACAATCTAAACTGTAATGATGGTGTCCTTTAGAGTCTTTCTGAAATCCTAAAAGTCATGCAGTTTGACAAAGAATTGGCAGACTTGGAAATACAGTGTTCATTGTCCTTGGATTGAGGAGTCCTGTGATAGGGACAGAGCCTGTCCCTATCACCTGCATGATCTTAAGATAGTCAGTCACTGGTCCTCCCTATAACACGGATTCACCCACATGAAAAACTTGTTGAGTCTTTTGAAGTGCCCACTTATATGATTCTAATTTCTTAATGTTTTGTAGAAGCCATCATAAAAATACAAGTACAAGTAGCTAACCTCATCTGCAACAATACTGCCTCATAGAACAAATCCTTATATGTGAAGGCTGGATTTTGTGGGGGACAGCCCTCTACATACATTTTCAGATACATGGAGCATTATCATCATGTTGGTGGAAGTGAGAGGTGGAATTTACTAAAGACAGTAGCATTATTCTTTTTACTTTAAGATTTGCTTACTCTTTCTTGTTTCCCTAAAAGTCAATCCTTCGAGCTTGTTTATGTTCAATAATTACTGTGTTCTTTAGATTTTTTTATCTAAAAATTTAACGGGTCTTAAATTTTTGGAATTGAGTCATGGACATCTTTGAGAACCTTGTGAAAGCAACAATGCTTCTACCCAATTCCCCAAACTGCATATGTGTATAAACACACAAAATTTTAGAGGGTTCACAAGTCCCCAGAAATCTATCCATGGGTTCTGTGGCTATAATTCTTAATTTAAAATTCTGCCAAAAGATGCCTCAGTTCCTTTTCAGTGCTAACAGTTTCTAATTTGAGGAGTAATAAATACTTCAAACTTTGCATGTTTAAAGCTATATTCCTAATCTTCACTCCCAAAGATGCAGCTATTTCTTTATTATACCTATCATTTAATAAATTCTACTCTTCCAGTTTCTTAAGCCACAAATTAGGAATCAACCTACTCTTATTCTCTCTTACCTCCTCATCAGTCTTCCACGAAAACCTGGTATCCCTATGTTTAACGTATTTCCTAAATTGAGCACTTCCTGTCACCTCTACTGCTACCATCCTAGTTCAAACCACCATCAGGTTTTGCCAAGAACATTGTAATATCCTTCTAACATCTACACACTTGACCTTCTATAGTCTATTTTCAATACATCAGTCAGTATGGTCCTTTTATTTTAATGGCAATTTATGACACTTCTATACTTAAAACAACCCTAATACACAACCAATTTATTCTGTTAAAGTCAAATTCCATACAAAGACCATAAAGTCCTCCCTGAGCCAGCCCTCATGGCCTAGAGGTCTTTATCTCCTAAAATTCACTCTATTTTAAATCTCCTGCCCCTTCCTACAATAATCCCCATCCTTCTTATTCTTTTAAGACTGTTCCATTTCCCCCAAGACCTATTGTCATCTTCTAACACCTGTTTCTTAATCTGTTTTTCCCCACACGAATGCAACCACGTGGGTCAGTAAGATTTCTTTGCTTTCTTTACTGCTGTATCGCAGCATATAGAACAGTTCCCAGCCACTAACTGGCACTTCATTAAATATTTCTAGTATAAACTAGTGAATGATTATCTTCATGTCTGGAAGCTGTGTTTCCCTTCAGTATTCAGTAGAAGTGTTGCCTGCTTCTAACCTAGCTCACACTATTCAGGACAAATTTACCCTCACCTGGTCTGCCCAGGTTCAGTGAACTAATATCACTAATCAGAAGGAAGAGCAAAGAAAGAGAGGACTCATCTCCATCAAGGTGAACTAAAATCCATCTTGAATTTGAAATAAATTGCCATAAAAATGTGAATATGAAATAAGACACAGAAAAAGTCAGAGCCAATCATGTTAACACATCCCGTATAGAACAGCTTCTCCAGTTTTGTGTTTCCCCTGTAGACTCTCTGTTTTCTGCTCCCTTCACTGAAGCACCAACAATTTTGTGAATGTGTCCTTCTAGCACCTGAAAATGAGTAGCAAGAAATGAAAATATATCCTGGTAGTGTTGACAGATCAGAGAACCACAGCTACTGGAGCAAGCTTCTGCATCCCACGGCCCGGGGGCCACGTGTGGCCACGAAAGCTTTACATTCAGCTCAACAGAGTCGTAAACTTTCTTAAAACATTACAAGATTTATTGTTGTGAATTTTTTTTTTTTTTTTTTTTTTAGCTCGTGGGCTATCATTAATGTTAGTGTATTCTGTGTGTGGCCCAAGATAATTCTTCTTCCAATGGGGCCTAGGGAAGTCAAAAGGTTAGACACCCCTGTTCTAGAGTCTAGAAGCATGCTACCTGTCTTGTCCTCTTGTTTTTCCCACTGTGGAAGTGAATATATACACTTGATCTTAGCCAAAAGGCTCAGAAGCAGTGGAGCTGAATATATGATGGCCTGCCATGACTATCTGACTGAATTTTGAATTCTAAATGAGGGCTACATATTTGAGGTGTGTGTGTGTGTGTGTGTGTGTGTGTTTGGCATAACTCTGTATCCCCCCCTTCTCATTACTTCTGAGGACACAGAGAGGCCAAAACACTTGGCTCCCCCAGATCCCAGTAGCTTACCTTCGATCTGGAAGGACCCCCTGCAAATGCCCTCTTTCTCCCTCCTCTCTGAGGTCTCGTGAGCTTCTCTCGACTTGGTAGGTATTTCTTCAACAGCCCTTTGGGACTCCTGTTACACAGTAGCTCAGAAATACGGGTCCCAATCTCCAAAGACTCAATTTGAGTTTATTTCAAGTATGAGGATGCTATATTAATTGGGATTTGATGAAATAAGGAGATTTTATTAAAAGTTGACTCTCTTAATGGACCTAAATCACAGATATAGTCATAAATGTGTCTGATAATAGAAACTGTCTGAATTGTACTAATTACTTTTATACAAATTGTCATGTGGTTCACGTTATTTTTTTCCTTGCCTTATGCTCTTCTATCTATCCAGGCTACCCTTCCTTGTCTCATTCGCCAGGAAATTCCTATCGACCCCTGATAATATGGGATGAATAGTAACCCCCCCAAAAAATTTGTATGTTAAAGCCCTGACCCCAGTAACTCAGAATGTGACAGGATTTGAAGATAGGGCCTTTATAGATGTGATTAAGTTAAAACAAAGTGATTAGGGTGAGCCCTAATGCAATCTCTTTGGTGTCTTTATAAAAAGAAGAAATAAAAATTTGGGCACACAAAGATGTCAACAATGTTTGTGCACCGAGAAAAGATCATGGGTGGAGAATGCAAAAGGGAGGCCATCTGCAGGCAAAGGTCAGAGACCTCAGAACAAATCAACCTGGTAGCACCTTGATTTTGGCTTTTTAACCTCCAGAACCGTGAGACAATGTGTTTCTGTTTCAGCCACCCAGTTCCCCGGTTATGGCAGCTTCAGAAAACAAATATATTTGGTTATTATTAACTTTAGAGCTTTTTTTTTTTAAGATTTATTTTTTGTTTTTGAGAGAAAGAGAGAAGGAG
>PVKE010029682.1:0-20086 GCA_004027555.1 Craseonycteris thonglongyai | reverse complement strand
GGGGGGGGGGGGGCGCGGTTGGGGGCGTTGAGGAGGAGATCATATAGGGCCTTCTATGACCTGGTAAAGAATTTGATAACGCTATGAATGCAATGGGAAGCCATTTTGGTTTCAGGAGAGTAGTGATTTTTTTTTTTTAACAGGCATTCTGGTTGATAAGTATGGATAGACTAGAATAGACAACATTGCAAGTTGGAAGACCAGCAGGGATTCTATTGCAATAGTCCAGGAAAGAGCTAGAGTAGAAGTGAAAGTGTGAAATGTTGCCTTTCTTTAGTTTTGAGTCTATAGGCAGTCCTTAGCCAGCTTCAAGCTGCATTTCCATAGGTTGTGTTCTTGCAATCTATCACAAAAGATGTTTCTTTGACAAAAACATTTGCTGTCTGTGCCCAAGGATATTCTCCACTGTTTGTGTTGTGAAATATGAAGTATTTTAGGTTCTTGCTATTTGAGGTCATCTTGACCATCCCCTCCCTGTAGCATATCTTGTCTTTTTTCCTCCATACTATTAGCAGATTTCACTGAATTCTATTTATTTTCTTTATAGCACTTATTGTAAATTGTGGCTGTCCATTTATTTATGTATTTATGTGATCTTTGTTCATTTCTCTCACTAGATTATAGGACTGTCTATTTCTGTTTTGTTCACTTTTTAGTGCCTAGCCTACAATTTGACATAAAGTGGTTACTCAGAAATATGTTTTGAGTGGATGAATAAAATAATATCACCTTATATTTTTATTCTAAGTTATACCAGTCATCTTTTTCTTGTCTCTCTCTAGATATAAACCTAAGGAAAATATCTGAATTATTTTAATTATTTTTTCCTTTGTTTTAAGAAAAAAAAAATCTTGCTTCTCCTAATTTTCAATTACATTGATTTTGTATACTTGTGGTAGGCAGAGTGGTGGCCCCTTAGACTTGTCCATGCCCTATTCTTCTGAACCTTGACTTTGTTACATTATATAAGGAATGTGATAGGGAAAAGAGAATAATATGAAAAAAAGGAATTAAAGTAGTAGATGGAATTAAGGTTATTAATTAACTGGCTTTACAATGGGGAGATTATCTTGGATTATCCCAGTGGGCCCAGTATAATCACATTAGCTCTAAAAGAGGAAGAGAAAAACAGAAGAGCAGGTCAGAGACCTGTGATCTGAGAAGGACAGAACCTGCTATTACTGACTTTAAAGATGGAGGAAGTAGACCATGAACTAATGAAAGTGAATGACTTTAGAATCTGGGACTTGTCTCAATTTAAAGCCTATAATAAAATGGAGACCTGAGTCCTACAACTGCAAGGGATTTAATTCTGCCAACAATTTATACTAGCAGGAAATAAATTATCCCCTGCTCTCCCAAGGAATTCAGTGATGCATATACCTTGATATTAGCCCAGTGAGACACGTCACCTGCTGGACTTCTGAACTAGAGAACTCAAAAATAAATTTGTGTTACTTTAGTCAACTTCCAGCAATAGAAAACTAATGTTTTCTATTTTATATGCAGGTATTCATTTAGCTATCTGGCTTATTAGCTTTTTAATTTCAGATATTGATTAGAATTATTTTGTAAGTTAATGGATAATATTATTAGAATATATTTGCACTTTGAAAACTGTTTTCTCATATTTTTTTCATAATGCTAATATTCTTAAAACCTGTAATGACATTAAGAATGAATAATAGGGGAAGCCGGGATGGCTCAGTGGGTTAGGCGCTCACTTTGCAGCGCCGGAGACTGAGGATCGAATCCCGGCCCTGGCCTCTGCGGAACCATATGCTGAACTGGGAGCTCCCCCAGTTCAGTTCTCTCTCTGTCTCTGTATTTCTCTCTCTCTCTCTCTGTCAAAATAAATAAATAAATAAAATATATATTTAAAAAAAAGAATGAATAATAAAATCAAAATTTTAATTTAAAGAATGTTTCAAATATAGTTAAATCTTAATTATGCCAAATATTTACTAACAAGTCACTTCCTAACACCTTATTTCTTTATTGGTGATTTTATTGTTGTAATATTGTCTTTATTTTAATTTTCAGTCCTACAGTTATTACTCAGAGATACAAGGTTTTTTTTTTGAGGAAATGAGAAAAGTTAAAGGCAACTTGTATGTATTCATCATTATAACTTCCCAGAAAGATTATTAGCTGATTTAAGAGAAAAGATATAAACAGTTTTGACAAAAATGATAGTTTGAATAATACATAAATTTCAATTCAGGTCACTTTTTATTTCTATAATGTTTTAAGTACCCAGTAGAATATTAGGAATGGTCACAGACCCCTAATATTCTTCTGAGTGAGAGAGGCTAGTATCTTCTTAACTCTTTCTTCCACGTACCAGAAGGAACTAGGAAACTTTGAAGCATATTTAAAGAGTTATATTTCTTTGTTTGGCAGGCTGACTGTGCACAAAGGTTGACTCCTGCTGCAGGGTTAGAATCTTGAGAAATAATTTATGTTTTCAGAAAAGAAGACATGGTGTATGTGCCACAAAGTCTAGTCTTTGAGATTTTATTTTGTTTGTTATTGGCTGAAAAATAAACTGATTCCACTTCCTGAAGGAAGTTCAGATTTTTAAAACTTTCACAGCTTTATTGAGTTAGAATTCAAATACTATAATATTACCACTTTAAAGTGAAAAATTCAGTGGCTTTAGTATATTCATAGAATTGTCCAACTCTCACCATTATCTCTTTCAAGGATGCTTTCATCATGCCCCAAAGAAACTTTGTGCCCAATAGCAGCCATCCCCTGTTTCTCCCTTCCCCCAGCCTCTGGCAACCACTAATCTAATTTCTCTTTCTATGGATTTGTCTTTTCTGGATATTTCACATAAATGAAAACATACAATATGTGGTATTTTTTAACTGACCTCTTTTGCTCAGCATTATACTTTCAAGACCTATTTCTGTTGCAACATGGATCAGTACATTATTTCTTTCATTGATAATTAATACGTGGGCTGTCTGGAAAATATCCAGACAATGTCAATATAATAAGAAAGGGCACATGGCTGGATACTTTCAAGACAGCCCTCATATATTATTATCTGGATATACCACATTTGTTTATCCATTAATTAGTTGATGGGCATTTGAATTGTTTCTACTTTTGGGCTATTATAAATAATGATGCTATAAACTTTTCTATACAAGTTTTTTACCATATATATATTTTTTTATTTCTCTTGGATACATACCTAGGAGTAGAATTGATTGTTCACATGACAAGTCTATATTTAACATTTTGAGGACCACTAAACTAATTTCCATTTAACATCCACACCAGCTATGTATGCTCATTCCAAGTTCTTCACATCTTCACCAAGACATCATGATCATCATCATCATCATCATCATTATTATTATTATTATTATTATTACTGTAGTCCTAATGGGTATGAAGCAGTATCTTGTGGTTTTGATTTGTATTTCTCTAGGGACTAAAGAGGAGCATCTTTTCATATGCTCTTGGCCACTTGTATATATTAGGAAAAATATAAATTCAAGTTCTTTGTCCATTTTTAATTGAGCTGTTTATCTTTATATTATTGGGTTGTTAAATGTTTTCTTTATTCTGAATACAAGTCCCTTATTAGATATAGGATTTGCAAATATTTTCTGCCATTGTGTATGTAGGTTTTCTTTTCACTTTCTTGATGGTATCATTTGTAATACAATTTTTTTTTTTATGAAGTCCAACTTATCTATTTTTGTTTGTTTGTTTTATAGCTGGGCTTTTGGTATTTTATCTAAGAAACCATTACGTAACCTAATGTCATTCGAATTTGCTCTTAAGGTTTTTACTAAGACTTTTATAGTGTTAGCTCTTATATGTTAACCTCTGATCCATTTTGAGTTCATTTTTATATATAATGTAAAAGAGAAGCCCATCTTTATTCTTTCACATACGGATATCCAGTTATTCCAGCACCATTTGTTGAAAAAAACAAAAACATTCTTTACCCATTGGATAATCATGGCACTTTTGTCAAAATATGATTGACTCTAAATGTGAATCTTTTTTCTGGACCCTCAATTCTATTCTAATATACAGGATCTTTCTAGAAAGTATCCAGCTATGTAATATGAAAACCAGAAGCATTTATTAAAGAAGATACAAGTTGAAAGAAGTATTGTACATAGGACAATGACTATTCATTCAAAGTAGGCACCTTGAGACCTCACACAATTCTCCCATGTCTCTTCCACTGTTCAAAACACTCTGCAAAATCTTTTGCTGAAATCACCATCAGTGTTCAGTGCCCCACTGACTAGTACAGTGAAGTCGTCATTGTTCATGCATGCACATTCCAGTCCACTCTCCTTGGCTGCCAGGTTATATCGATGTTATGCAAAGCATTCTCATTATATTGACAATGACTGGATTTTTTTCTGGACAGAACGTGTATATGTGTCTTTATATTAATATCACACTATCTTGATTAAGTTTGTAATCAGAATATGTAAGTCCTTCAACCTTTTTCTTTATGACAATTGTTTTTGCTATCTGAACCCTTTGCATTTCCATGTGAATTTCAAGATCATTGAGTCAGTTTCTGCAAAATAGATACTTAAGATTTTGATAGACATTATATTGAGTCTGTAGATTAAATTGGGAAGTACTGTGATTTTAAAAGTATCATCTTCCAAACCATGAACATGTGCTGTCATTCCATTTATCTAGATCTTTAATTTCTTTCAACACTGTTTTACAGTTTTCAGTGTACAAGTCTTATACTTCTTTTGTTAAATTTATTTATACATATTTTTTTTTTGGAAGTATTATAGATAGAATCACTTTATTGACTTTATTTGGATTTTTCATTGATAATATACAGAAATATAATTAATGTTTATATATTGATCTTGCATTCTTCAACCTTGCTGCTAAAGCAGATACAATTTTTAATATGAATTACAAGTACCCGCTGATTTTAAATTCATATGTAATGGTTAATAAAACTTTTATTTCTATATTTTAAAAAAATGTGGGCCATATGATAAATTCTTTAGCATTTATTAATACATTCTGCTTTAATAATCATAAGTACTTTCAATAAGATACTGTAGAAAGTAAAATGGATACAAAAGCGTATTTCATATGATCCTTGTTCTCTACAAACTTATTTACTCTAAAAAATGATAATATACATACATAACTGTTTTATGTAATATACAGAAGAGTCAGTTATCAATTTTGTTTTTCTATATATATATATATACACACACACACACACACACATACATATACATACATACATACCACTAGTCCTTAAATGATTAGAAATAAACTTATGTTTGGGTTTGTTTGATTTTAACTTAGATTTTTTATTATATAATTTTTGGAATTATGCAATGTGTCCAATAACTTTCTTGCAAAATAGTAATATGGTGCTGCCACAGTAAACCGTAAGTAGAAACATGGCATTAACAAAGTTAGCATACTTGTAAATATAGGATTAACAATGGGTATATTTTATCTCATCTTTCTTTTCACTACATATGTATTTTAAAATAGGCTTTAAACATCATGAAACATAGTTCAATTTATTGTTATAACAGAGAGCACAAGATATTTGACTTTTAAGCTTTCACTTGCAATTTAAAATGTAACATCATATATGGTTAGCTAACATTTCAAGTGTTTTTTAGTCTTTCGTTGTGAAAATAATAACTATAGTTAATTTTAAAAGGTAATGATACTTTAAATATATAGTAGTTATTTTTTACTATTCTCTGAATTTAGGTACAAGTTGAGCATCTTAACTTAGTATAAATGTGATATCCATATTTTTACTACATGTATTAAATTAATTGAAGCCACTCCAACACTACCACTTCCATCTTCACCTCTATCTCCTTTACATGAGAGTGGTCATTCCTACAATGTCTGTTCATCTTTGCATCATTAGTCCCTAAATGTTTAATAAATATTTCTTTATTTTATCTTTTTGACAGAGACACACACACACAGAAGGGGGAGGGCCCAGAGCAGTCTCTGTAGTTGCACATTGCATGTCATCAGTTTTTGTTGTTGTTGTTGTTGTTTTGACAAAAACTAAAAAAGTTGGGCAGTGGCTGCACAGGGCAGGAACTGGGCTGGGGTCCTCCCATATGGGAGACACAGCCCCTGGAGCCAGGGGCTGAACCAGGGCTTGGGGGGGGGGTGGGTGGAGAGTGAGAGCCAAACTGGGTTGGGTGCCTCCCATATAAGAAACACACCCCAGTTCAGCATATGGGTTCACACAGGCCAGGGCCTCAATCCTTGGTCCCCATGGCTACAAAGTGAGCACTTTAACCTACTTAGCCTTCCCGGCTTCCCCAAATACTTCTTAAATGAATAAACAAAAAGAGGGAACATCTACTGAAGTTTTGAGGAAAAATGGGTTACTATAAAATTGAGCATTAAGAGAAATTTTCAAAGAGAGTATTAGGCATAAAGAGGTATATTAGACTTCCATAATCAGAAAAGAACAGAGGGGGCATTTGAGTTGTGGACAAGACTATGGAAGTGAGAGGTGATTGCATTTGAAGAAAAAGACCAGATAAATTTGATTGAATTAGACATAGGTGTGGGCTCTAGAGTTCCTTCAGCCAAATCAGTACCCCCAGCTGTTACTTTAAAAGTTGTATTTTAATATTTCTCATTATTAGTTTATGTATTATCTATAGAGGCTCTTGTGCTATAGAAGTGGAGCTGAGCAGTTAGGACTGAGGCCATAGACTGTATGACCCAGTGAGCCTGAAATATTTACTGTCTAGCCCTTTATAGGAAAAGTTTGTCAGCCCCAGAATTATAGCATCCATGAAAGAAAATAGTGGGAATCAAGATTAGGGTATTATCATAATGCTAAAATGCAAAGCGTTTAAATTTATGGCTGAAGAGTTTGGACTGTATTTGTATTTAATGTTGATCAGAGAAATAATATGTATCAAGGTGGTAGGTTACCCTGGCAGCAACATAAAGATAAATTACAATAATGAGAGAAGATACTCAGGAAGAACAGGTAGCCAGCTGCTAAATGTAGGAGATTACCAGGACCTGAACTATGGTAGAGAATCAAGGGAGGAGAGAGGGGTTTTCAGTGGTATAGAGAGAATGATAGAAAAGAACATATATTTAGAGAAATAAATTCTCAAGAGGATTCACCGAGAATGGGGGAGCTGGATAGAAAAAGGAAAATGCCAATGATGTCAAGTTTTCAATAGTGGGTTACTCGAAGAAGAATGTTGCTCCTTCAGTAAAGTGAGAAAACTACAGAATATATTAACTTTGAAGAGATGATTTTGACCTATTTTTTTAATTTTTGTTGTTGTTGTTTTTGACAGAGAGAGAGAGAGAGAGAGAGAGGTACAGAGACAGAGAGAAGGGGGAAAGCCCCAAACAGTCTCCATAGTTGTACATCATTGGTTTTTCCACATAGTTTCATTCCACAGGTGGGCGCAGGGTTGCACAGGGCAGGAACTGGGCCGGGGTCTCGCTCCGGTGAGAACTGAACTGGGGAACTCCCCAGTTCAGCATATGGGACCGCACGGGCCGGGGCCAGGATTCGATCCTCGGTCCCCAGGGCTGCAAAGTGAGCACTTAACCCACTGAGCCCATCCCGGCTTCCCCTTGACCTATTTTTAAAGACATGTTATTTGATGAAATAGAAAATCTCAATAGAAATGTCTGGCAGGTAATCAGATATGTGGGGCTGAAGCTCAAAAGCAAAGAATGAAGTAGTTTTAATTTAAGAGGCAGTAGTTAAAACTATGAGAGTAAATGAGATCTCTGAGGGAGAACTGGTAATGGTGCAACACAGGAAGACACAGGTCTTACCCTTTGGAAGTGCTCATTTTTAATGAACATGAGGGAGAAATGGTGATAGAGGAAAGGCAGCGAGAGTCTTATGGACAAAGTATCACTTTAACCATAAAGAAGTTTCCGGATGCAGGATGCTATCAACTCGATGAAATTTTATTTGAGAATATAATGGATTTAGAAAACAGATTTTAAGCAGCTCATAGTCCACTGAAGAATACAGAACTTTAATTAGAGAGAAAGGATGTTTACAAATATAGGAAAAGTCTTTTAAGATTATAGGAAAAGAGAAATAACATTGCATTAGGAAGTTAAAGATTGTTTCATAATGACTCTTTGGTGTCTTCAAGGGTGTTTTTTTGTGACCAGAAAGGAGCATGTAGAAAATGCTTTGGCTTTAAAATTAATGTAAAATTTATTAAAGTTACAAATCAAAAAATTACTCCCTTATTAAGCTTTTAAGTTTGTACTCCTTCAGTCAGCCTGTCTCTTTTTCTCCCTTTTTCTTTCTTTCATTCTCCCTGTCCTACCTCTGTATTAACAATCACTTTAAAATTTTTGAGTAATATTTGGTGTCATTTAAACCGTTACTTAAGCTCCTTCAGATATTATAAACTGCAATTACTAATTAAGTGTATTTGATTACCTTTTTAAAGTACACTACTTCAATTATGATTAAGAAAATGTCCCAAGTATTTGAGTATTCTAATAAATATGTAAATATATGTCTTCTTAAGTCTGTTTCAATACTTTGTATAAACTTAACACAATGTCTACTTTAAAGTAGCATATAACTTAGTTATTCAATTATTAATACATATTCTCCAATTAGGCACAATAGGAATACACAAAATATTGAACTTTATTAGTATACAAAATAGCAATATATCTAACATCAAGAAATTAATATACCTGGTTTAATTAGTATAATCATATCTGTTAGTAATCTGAAATCTCTCTAGATTTAAAAGAATTGTATCCATTAACATAATAGTAAGGTAGTTCTAAGCAATTTGGGGATACTCATCCAAAATATTGATAGGCTTTTCTTCAAGATTCTGTTAAACTATATCGATGTCTAGAAATAACCTTTTAACCTAACTTTATAAATTGGAAGAACCCATGTGATATGAGTCTGATCTAAATATGTTAAGTCTGTAACTCTCCCACACTTTTACATGATGATTTAATTTTAGACATTTTTGACTCCTAAGTTATGTAAATAAGTTTTATATAGTTGTTAAAATATATATTTCAAATATATATGTATATTAAATAGTCCCTCACATGTTACTCTAATCTCTATATTCCTTTCTGTTGTATAGACTTCTGTTGAATTATAAAACTGTGGCTGCAAAATAGTGAATTTAATACTAAATAAATTTCTCCAGAAAAATTTCTCTTTCATTTTATATTTCTGTATTATCTTGGTTTTAATAAACCTTGGTTTATGATTCTGTATTCTCCTGGTTCCTTGATTTACATTCCTCTTTTTGAGGAGGTGCTTTATATTGTATGGTTTAAATGAGGAGAAGGATTTTTATTATCGGGATTTTTATAACCCTGACTATGGGAAGCATAGATTATCTAATAGTTAGCATTCCTAGTCATCTCTTAAGGATCTTGCAGAAAACCTGATTTTCAAAGTGACTATTCAAATATAATAATATTGTGATTTAAATCTCTTTGAGTGAGGCTGAATTCCTTTAAGACATTAGCTGGAAGAAATTGGCTCATCTCATTCCTTTTGTGGTTGTCTGGTTTAAGTAAAATAAAATTTGAAATTCAAGAGTCAATGAATACTTGACTGCTTATTATGTGCCAACCACTGCTCTAGGCACAAGGGACATAGCAGTATACAGAATACAGAAAAATAAACAGCAGCCCTTTCCCAGGGGGTGAGGGTGGTTTCTCTTTTGGTGGATGCAGAAAGATATACATACATACATACATACATACATACATACATCAAAATGTATTTTTATGAAAATAAAGTAGGTAAGGGTATTAGTAAATGAGAAAGGTAGAAGGTTTGGGGACTGGCGAGTCACACTATAATTATGATACTAAAGAAGGCCTCAGAAAGAAAATACAGATATTTGAGGAAAACTGGAGTTGGTGAAAGAGATAATCAGATGAAAATACCTTACAGGCTGAGGCAACAGCAAAGGTCACATTCAGAGGTGTGCTGGGCCAAGTGTCCTTGAAGAACAAAAGAGTCTAATATGGCTACATCTGAAGAGATTTGTAAGAGGCAAAGTAAGGGAGGTAAGGAGAGGAGAGAACGGACCTTTTAGGACCTAGAGGCCGTTTTAAGGCTTTGACTTTTACTCTGAGTTATATGGTAAGCTGTTGGAAAGTTTTGGAATGGCGCTCTCTGACTGATGTTTTTAATAGGATCAAGGCTATAAAGTGAATATCAAAGTTGGACAGTGTAACCAGGCAATGTGTCTCTCAACTTTACCAAAGAAGCCACATAATGCAGTGAAACAAATGTAGGGCATTGGAGTTTGGGAAATATAGGGCCTACTTTTTTACTAGCATGAAGCTGTGCAGTTTGAGTGAGTATGTTCACTGCTCTATATGAAATGAATAGGTACATCTGAAGTTCCTTCTTGCTTTAAATTCCTCCTCTGCACCCTCAAAATGTTGGACCACATATAAAGAAAACTGAAAATCATAAATATTTCTCCTGTATGAAAAACTTATAATTTACTTATTTTTATAGTATAGAATAATGATAAATATTTACTTACAAAATTTTTACCAAAATATATCCTATTTAATAAAAATGCTAGCAAGCAAAATAAAAACAAAACTAATGTCATATTCACTAATCTTACCATAAGGTTTAAAGTTCCTTATACAATTAAAGTAGAATCATGGGAAAATGTGTTTTTGCATTTTCATTTCATTATTGATTGGTAAAGTAGAGAAAACAGAAAAAATTAGCAAAGTGTTCATTTCTTTTTTTTAAGTGCCACATTGTTCTTTAATATGAGATCTTGCGATTGATTCTACTAGTTAGGCTAGGCCCCGATGCTTGGACTGCTCTGGAAAAGACTAAATTAATGTTTCCTTTAAAGGTCTCACTGCTAAAGAAATTTTGTTGCAAAATGCCAGCTTTTGCATAGGTCCGCCCCAAGTAGTACAGACAACTACAGGGACACGTAACAGTAACACTGTTGAGTAATCTTTTAGATTTGTCTATAGCCTCTTGCCTTCACTAATTTCACAAAACATTTTGAAGTACCAGGGAGGGGAAATGATGCTATGTTAAATGTTACGTACTTTTAAATTTTATTGACAAAACCATATATACCCCAACAGTTATAGCCACTGATGTCAAATTTGGCCAAATAAATAAATAAATAAATAAAAACAATTTTTTTTTTTAAAGTCCCTCTCTGATCAAGGCACATAATCATACAAAATGATGCTATTCTTTTGGAGACATTGAATAAGTCCAGTCTCCAAAACTTGCCCTAAATCTATGCTCAAAGTGAGTTACTAATACCTAACATATAGCAATCATATGCGAATTTGGAAAAAACTATAAATCCATGAACAGCCAACCAAGACTATGGGACTCAAGCCTAGGAATATATATTTTATGTCAAACGTGTCTAAACTTTGAGACCTAGGAATTTGGGGGATGTCCAGGGGCAGTTAATTCTCATTGTTCTCGAGAATTAATGTATTAACTCTGGGTGCTCAGTTAATGCTCTAGGATGTTCAATGTGTGCAATGGGAAGAATTTATATGTTACTTTCTTGACCTATTGCCTACTTTTACAAGATAAGTAACACCCTATAGTTAGTTAAACAACCAACTTCAGGTTTTTTGGAAAACGCGGAACAAGGAATTTAGTTACTATAACTTTGCTACACTTTCAGAGAACACATGAATGTCAATGGCTTCCCAGAATTCATGAACATTTTGAAACTTCATCTCAGGTAATGTTCTATACACTGAAAGGACCTAGTTCAATCTCTATGCTCTAATATACCCTTTTATGAATATCTTGATTCATTTATATCAGAAGGAGGAAATGAAAACACATTTCCCCCAATTTTTACTTCCTATTTTTTAAATGTAAATGAAAATATTAGAAGAAATAGATTCAGCCATGTACCAGGAACCAGCCTGGCTGAACAAAGTCCCTGAGTTCGAGTGGTGGGAATTAAAGAAAGACCCATTGATCCACCGACTGTCCTCAATAGGAGCAGCCCTGAATAGCTTTATTTGGTCACTTATATAGCCAGGGTTTACGTCCTTACAAGGCGAAAGGAAAGACAAAAAAGGAGTTTTTCAACTACAGCAAAAACTATTCCTTAACTGAAGTACAGCGCAGTTTGTTATCAGGAACATGCAGACCCTCTCCCTTGCATTCCTTTCATCCCACAACCTGTGATCTAACACCTGGTGCCAGCTGTCTGACCCTCATGTGAAGCTGCATGTATACATTTTTCTATATCTACTCACCCAGCTACCCCCCAAGGGAGATGAAAGGGGGGACCCAGGCCCTGCCATCAAGGCCCCAGTTCGGCCTTCCCTGAGAGGTCAAGGGAACCGAGGCCCTGCCATCAAGGCCTCCCCAAAACCTCTTCATTCAGGCACACGACCCGCCCCCAACACAGCCACCCAAAGCTTTTAGTACAGTTTAAAAAAAGAAAACCATAGAAGGGCTATATTTTCTGTCCATATATACAAACACTACACTCTTTTTTTAAAGATAATGTAAGATGTTAAGGTCTATACATACATATTGACTTTATTTTTTTGCATAATTAATGCAAAATCTACATATATAATTATATAGTTATATGCATTATTTTAAAAAACAATATAACTATTTTATGAAATCTGTGAATAAAAATAAAATATAAGGAACATGTTTGTACATTTATGTGATTTTAAAGCGATATTGCCCATTAAAAATGAAAACAAATCAATTATATTTACAACACCTTGTCCATATATAGTAGATGCTCAATAAATATTGGATTAATGAGGTAAGGAAGAAGTAGATTGGTGGTTAAATGAATAAATGCTATACAGATTATTTCCTCTAACCTACTTACAGAATGGAAAAAGGGGTAAGTTAGTGATGTTTCACTTATTTTTAAACACAGAAAACTTTTTAATCTCTCTATATGTCATCTGACTTAATGTGCCAGTATAATTAAAAGCACTCTGTGAAACTGTGTGTCTAATATATACTTACTTCTCTAGGAAGCAAATTATAATACAAATATTGTCCAAGTAAATTTATGTGGTTGGAACATTGGAATGGTATTTTTATGTCACTGTGTGTGTGTGTGTGTGTGTGTGTGTATGCACTTCAAGTGTCTTTAAAGATCGGATCTCTTATAGGATATTAGAATTCTTTATGTCTGAGAATTTCTATTTGGTCAAAAATATCTAGATCCTTCCTTTTATTTTATATTTATATATAAGAAATACTGTGAATCTTCTGTATATAAACCTGTGTTGTGAAAAGGAGGAAAATAAAACATGCATTATTAAAGAAGAAAAATCAAGAATTATATGGTTAAGTTTCAAATCTTACCATGAATTTGCCCTTCTTTCTGTATATATTGGAAACAATACTCAGTAGTTGATATTGCAAAACTTCAGTGGCATGTAAAACATGAATGATTATATGATTTCTGTTTACTGTATTTATAAAAGAAATGGGTAAGGAAGGAAATTAAGTATAAGCTTCATATATCTAAAATAAATTATGTAAATTAATGGCAAAATGAAGATTTTTAAAGTTTGTTTATATTTAGCAGTCATGATACTAAAAGTGCTAAAATACAAATTAAAATTCAGCCTTTTTTAAACAAGCATTTGGAATGCTATGAAAGTAAAGAGTTGATGGTGACTGTATAATTCTCCCAACTGCTGTAGGAATAAGATTGCATAATTGGTAATCAAGGCAATTTATGTTTCTCTGAAATAAAACACTGCACGCGTAATTAGATCTACAAACACTAAACATTTTTCTAAATCCAGGGGAAAAAATGATTTTTAGGCCTTCTAAATTATTTCATAAGATTTTAATAGTCTTTAGGCATCAATAAACTGTGTTGTTTCTTTGGAGTGAAATTGTAATCTTTGCTTAAATGTTATCTAAATTTTAAATAACATTGAATGTCATAAGAAGAAAAATACTTTTTTTCTGCATATTGTGATTATGTTCTTGGATTAACATAAAATACTGCAATGAGTTGTAGCTGAGGTGAAAAACAAACCAAGCAGGTCTATTATATAAGCAAAGGGCTTGAGTATACTATAAAAATAGACTCCCAGCAGTACACAAGTTGTAAAATGAAGCCCTTACTTGGAAGTCAAGGTTATTGGATTGTTGTCTTGATGAGAATGAATAAGTTGCAACACCAAGTATAGCCTTTTGGGAGAATAGATAAACCAGAAAGTTTAGGTTTTGCCAGTAAAATCAGACACTGGCTCCTGGGGATTACCAGGCTACTTAATTATGTTTCATGTCCAAAGTTAGTGGTATTTTAAAAGTACATCTTCCTCCATTTCATAGTCTCAAGCTACTGTCCAGTTTTAAGAACTACCTGCTCCTATCTGAGTTCATACCATCCTTCCTCATCTCAGTGTCTGTGTTTGTGTCATTAACATCAGCTGGGAGCTTCTTCAGCACCCCTTCCCCCAGCTTTACCCACCAACACACACACATTTTTATCTTACAAAAATCTCTCCATCAATCAAGATGCAGTCGAAAGACCATCACCTCCATGGAAACTTTTCTGATCCCTTCAAACAGTAAAAGCTTTCTGGTTTTGTTTTGTTTTGTTTTTTAACTTGCAAAGGACTTTGCACATTGGTTGTGGAATTTGTCTTAATTCAACTAATGTTATATTTAGCCATTAGATTAGCCCCTTCCATCTGAAACAAATTATTTTCCAAGTGAATTTTTTTGCACAAAGTTCCATATTCTTCTGAAATTAATAATGAAAGAACTAAATACTATATGGAGTAAAAGTTGATGTAATAAAAAATCAATATTTTTCTAAGATTTAACTCTGGCATGAGTTTTCTTATTCTATTTTTTTTTTTTTAAGATTTATTATATTTTTTGAGCAGTGAGAGAGAGAGAAGATGGGAGGGCCCAGAGCAGTCTCCATAGTTGTACATAATTAGTTGTGACATGGTATCATTCCACACAGGTGGATGTGGAGCTGTGCGGGGTAGGAACCAAATCTGGGTCTCCTACATGGGAGGTGAGAACTTTTGCCTCCATTCCATCCCCATGTTTACCAGTTGTGCCACAGTTTAGCATATGGGGTTTGCACAGGACATAGAATCCCAGTGCTTGGGATTGCAAGACAAGTGCTCAACTGCTGAGCTATCCCTTCATCCCCTCTTATTCTTAAAATGAGCAAAATAATGATAAGGAAAAATAAAATACCCAGCACTTTCATTGGGTATAAATTAATGTTGGGGGTTTTTGTCTATTTTTTTTACATCCTAAGTGAGAGAAGAATAAAAAGAAGTGAACTGATATTATAAATAGTGTAACCACCCAAGTAATCAATCATCTTGTTGGGAAAATGTAATATCATGGAGTTGAATAGGCTTATAAAGAATATCACAAAATATGTTTGTTTGTTTGTTTGTTTTTATGGTTACTATTCTGGTTGAGAGGAAAGAGTCTGAAATCAAAGAGTGGGAAGAAGGAAGTATCAGGCATTACCTGAACTACCTACTAATCTATAGATAAACTTCAGGGAACCAAGACCACAATGATAGAAGAACTTGAAGCAGGTAGGAAGTTTCAAGTAGAGTCTCAATGTTATCCCAAGGTATGGCAGGTAGAACTTCAAAAGCCAGTTTCAGATTCCACTACGTAACCTCCAGTAGTATCATAACCTCTGAGGAGAGGATAAGCCTTAGGATCATTTCTCATGGCAAGGAGGAATTCAGAAAAGTTACACTAAGTTAAGAAGAGTTTTAAATAGTTTAACAAAAAGACATTTGCTTCTTTTTATTTTGCTTCAAATGACTTTTTAAAATATTTTACTAATTTATAAATATGTGATATCAGCATGTCAGCTAAATGGCTATGTCGATATGCTATTGTTGAACTAAAAGGCAAAATTCACTTAATGAAGTGAATATAATATTCGCCATAGTCACTTCATGATTGGCTTGATATTATATTGCCAATTCTGGAAGTAAAACACAGTAGAAATTTCTCTATTACACAAGTTTTATCCCTAGCAATCTGTCAGAATTATAGGCATAAAAGCTCATAATGTGTTTTGAGTAAGTGGTTAAAGCAATGAATGGATAAATTAGAGAACATTATTCTTACCTCTTTCCTCAACTTTACCCTCATTAATAATTGAACTTAAATGACTCATAAGTAAAGCTATCTAACCCTGGTAACTTGTCTCCACATAATAAAAATTCTCAAAATTTAATTTAAGATGTGTTTTCTGTCAAATATATTTTTCATATAAATTTGCTAACTTTTCCCATCATATTTTATTGGCAATATCCTCAAGTGACATCAGACTTTTCTTCATTGAATGCTTCTCACAGTACAGACAGGGATACACGTGTCACAATTATATTCGATGGCTTAATCTTAGCATTGTTTCTAGTACAATATTTTTAGAATGATGAAACAGATGGATTGATATAAACATCAGAAAGTTTCAAGATGAGAATAATGCAGTCAAAATTATTATTAGACTTAGGGATCTACTATGTACTTTGGCTACCTACAAATAGAGTACTTATATTCATATTGTCGCCTTGGTATCCACTGCTTAGGGTACAAGACTTTAGAACTTGTGCTCAATGCATGTACTGCCTGAAGCATTCCTGATGCTATTAGTGATGGACAGGTGGTATTCTGCCCCTTGTGCTGCACCAGCACTGCCCTAACATGGCCACCATCTTGCAGGAGAAATGGAGTCAAACTGCCTCGGGGGCTCCATCTGTCCAAAGAGAATTGGCTAATGCATAACTCTGAGTTTCCTTGCCTACATCCTTTTCATTATATACATTAAAAATGAGAGTGTTTTTTCATATAGTTTGTTTGCATTGAACTGTTATCCATTCAATGATATTTGGTATCAAAGTAAATGTTTAGTTTTTCTAATAAAAATTCTGACATTCTTGTGAAGGTTTGACGAAGTCTTCTCATGTGAGGTTCGCAATTTATTTATTTTCTTGAGTGTCCCCTAGCATTTGCGTCCTATGCTTAATATTTATGCTTTTCCACGTGTTATATGAATAATAGGCTTGTTAAAATGAGAAAGAGTTTTGCTTTTGATTATTTCTTGACTGAATCTTTCTCAATGGTATAAACTCTTTTCTATCATTTTATTCAAGACAAATACAATATTTATCTTATTACATGTGTAACCAAATGCAGTTTCACCAAAAATATTGTAATATAAAAAAAACCTTTTAGAATATTGTTTAAATCTAATTTTAAATTATATATATATTTAAACGTGTGTGTGTGTGTGTGTTATAAGTGGTCACTTATTCTGCAGTGTTTTATAAAAAACTGTGATAAATTTTGTGTGAAGAAAAGAAGCCACATAGCTAGATGATTAACTATTTGTTATTTTCTTTGAATAACAGCATAATGAACCTTTATGGCTTTTGTTGTCATGCTAACACAAGTAAACTTATGGAAGAAAGATGTTAGTTGAAGCAAAGAAAATAGAGCTAACTATGCTTTTTATATTTTATTCCTTTTTTAAGAGATTATATTCAGTACAATTTCAAAGAACTGGCTACTTACTATGTCTGCTGCTCTATAAAGTAGTTTATAGGCATGCACTAGAAAGTGTGGCAAAACCAGACTTTGTTAGGTTTCCATAGAGAGACTTCTTTATGGGATACTTAATACCTAATTTTGCCTTTCTCCAGTTCAAGTATTTATACATAGTGGTACCTATAGAGGTTTTTATTTTGAGAACTTCAAAATACAAGAATTGGTTTTGTTTCTATAACAACATATACATATGTTTATTTTCTTTGAGATAAAAATATACAACTAATATAGTATGGGTTATGATATTAATATGCTGTATCTCCTTGTTAAGGAATGGTAATCACCTTTAGTCTATTGCCAAGAACTATTTTCTTCTAGATGCCCACAAGTAAGTGTTGGGATATCTTCTTTCTGTTTCAGGGTCCTTATTATTATTTGTGTATATGTGTGTATAACCTACATTGATCCTGAACTATTTAAGATAACTTCAAAAATATTCCTAGGTTAAAACAACCAAAGATAAGTGAGAAAATTGAAGTAAAATGCAAACAAGGTGATAAAAATATGTGAAGCTAGGACTAATGTTTGCAACCACTCTTTCTCGTGTCCAAGATAGCAAGTCCCGATCAGTTAAGTGGTCTCCTGTATATATCAAATGCTAAGGAACATAATTATTCTTGGTATTGTGAAGATATATTTTATTTTATCTTCTTAAAGGACACACTATGCAAGGCATTGACTCACTTAAAAATTTAAAATTTGACAAAATTTCTCCATAGTCCATAAAAACGACAATACCTTTGTAGTATGTTCACAATAAATTTTAGGTTAACATTTTTCAGTGTTGCTTGTGGACAGATATTAAAGTTTGGTTTCACAGGAACAATTTTATGGCCTGTGACTTCTTGTGAATTTGTATGTGCATGTATGCATGCGTACATGTGTATGTGTGCATGTGTATGTAGAGGTATTTATCTCTGTATAGGTGGGATAAGGAAGAGGGATCTTAAGGAAAAAGGACATTACAACTTCAATAACAGCAATTTCTGTGAAGTAATTATAGTAGAAAAATAATAACTATGGCATCTAGAATACAAGAAAATCTTACACATATGTTCATATTTAATGTTTACTAATAGGAGTTAATGTCAGCTAATTTGTTTTTCATTTTACATTTTTGTATTGTATGACTGTATAACTAAAATGGCTTTGCTTTCATATTCTTTTAACATTTGAGCAATAATTATGTATGTATTTTTTATAACTTTTATTCTCTGCCTCTTTCTCACACAAACATTCAAGGAGATCAAGTAATATTTCTTTTTATTGTGGAGGGGCTTTTTGTTCTTTTCTCTTTCATCTCATCAACATGCTACTTTTCATTCTTGCTTTAAAAGTCTAGTGTTATGAAAAGCTTAATATTATTCATTTCATATTTTCTCTATACTCATATATTCATAGGCATATGCTACATATACACACATTCTCATGAATATTCAAACACACAGCTAAGTACACATACATAATATTTTGGTCATTTTTTTATTTTTTCAAAAATGGGTTCTTGTCATAAATGTTTTTTGATATCTTGCTTCTCTCACTAAGAATTACTGTATGAAAATACTTTTAGGACTCTAAGTCATAAGTTATTGTTCTGATTTAGTCTTTGGACTGATTGTATAATATAATCATGGAAGAGGTTTACCACCATCTATTTATTCACTCCCCTATTGATGGTCAATGATTTTGTTTACATTTCTTGGTTACTTCAAAATATGCTGCATTAAATATCGTTAACCTTTAATATTAGAACCATTCCCCGAAATGGAATCTCTCAGGCAGAGGCATAGATGATTTTAGTTTAGTAGGTATTGATAGTTACATGCCTTAAAAGCTGTAACACTTTACATTTCCACTAAAAGTGTATAATACTGCCTTTCATTCCTCCAGCAAAAATGTTATAGGTCTTGGTAAAAGTACCTATTTAATTGGTATAAAGAGATTTTTATTCTAATTTTTACCTAGCTCTGAATTGTAACAACTTTTCATATATTTTTTACCATTTTAATATTCTTTGTGAATTGTCTAATTTTTCTAAGATTTATTTTATTGTGTTTGACAGAGAGACAGAGAGAGAAGGGGGAGGTCCCAGAGCAGTCTCCATAGTTATACATTACTAGTTTCTACATAATTTCATTCCACAGGTGGGCACAGGGCTGCACAGGGCAGTAACTGAGCTGGGGGCCTCCTGCATAGGAGGCATACTTCTGCAAGCTGGGGCTGGGGGCTCCCACATGGGAAGCTCACCCCAGTGAGAACCAAACTGGGGCATCCCGAATGGGAAGCACACCCCAGTTCAGCATATGGGTCTGCACAGGCCAGTCAGTGTTGGGACTCAATCCTCAGACCCTTGAGCTGCAAGATGAGCACTCAACCTGCTGAGCCATCCCAGCATCCTGTGAATTGTCTATTATTATGCTTTCCCCAGAGCTGTCTTTTTCT